>JAODXP020000035.1:10006680-10046680 GCA_027497455.2 Sardinella longiceps | reverse complement strand
TGTTATTTAATGGCCATACTATTACACTGTCACCAAAACCATGACATGGTCACCAAAAGGTGATCTTGTTTGTTCAATCCAATCTCTGCTCTTGCTCCAGTTAAAAGTCCCTGATCGTTTTCCCCTTATGAGTTTTACACTTGTGATTTAATTGCACAGGGATACTGGAAGATCTAAGCACCATACTCTTCACCTCTAAACAAACCTCCTGCGTATACTCTACACCTTCCCCTTGCCTCAGTGTCTGAACAGCTTAAGCAGATTCAAGCCTTTAACGTTTTTATTCTTCGTCAGTCTCACTTCTGTACCACACAGAGTTTTTGTGGTATAACCACAAAAAAAACAAACAAAACAAAACAAAATGATTTTTCACAAAAGCTCCCAGTAAGATGGCTTGTCAGTTGTAATCTGTCCCGTCCTCTCCTCCTCTGCGTCCCTGTTCGCCCAGTTTCGGTGAGAGCGGAATGACACGGCAATGTCCTGTGACAATTGCGGTCATGGCCGGCGTACAGGAACAATAACTCGGGCTCCATCACTGTCAGAACCAATCGCCAGCAGAGAAACCAGCTGCTGAAATGCCCCCAAACACAGAGAACTCTGAACTGTTGTTACTGGAGCAAGGCCATTTTTTACAATGAATTTAATTGCCAGCCAGCCCCGAAAAATGGTCGGCTCCTTCCTCCCCCCACGTTTCCAAATCTGTGTGCACTTGTGCAATACTGGAGCGCTGTGAGGAATGTGTGCCTTCAAATATATACTTTAATCCATATAGTATAAGAGCTGAGGTATATTAAACACCCCAGCGTTGTTTTTTTTCTCATCTCAATCATAACAGTTATGTGGTCAAATAGCCAACTCTCCAAAACCATTGAAACCATCTTGTGGAATGTCTCACAAACAGCTTATTCATACAGTGTAAGCTGAGATATTAGAAACGCTGTTTTTATTTGTAGTTTTTTAAAATCTTAGACTGCATAAATTTGTTTCAACGCTCTATATCATCCGACCTGTCACACAGACATACTTGGTGACAGCGTCGTTCCCCCTTGGCCTGTAAACACAGTGTGTGTGAAGATGTGAAAGACATTATCGCTCCTGTGATTAATCACTAACGAGAATACCTGCGAGCACGTCAAGTGTGTGTGCATCTGTGGGTGTGCTTCTGTGGGTGTGCGTCTGTGTGTGTGTGTGTGTATGTGTCCATGTGAGTGTGTGTGCATGTGTGTGAGTGTGCACGCGTGTGTGTGTGTGCGCGCGTGTGTGTGTGTGTGTGTGTGTGTGTGTGTGTGTGTGTGTGTGTGTGTGTGTGTGTGTGTGTGTGTGTGTTGGACACTGAGGAGCAGTAGATTGGGAGAGAGAGGGGCAGCCTTCACACACGGTTAGCAGGTTAAAGGAGCCATGCTGAGGCTTTGATGCCTTTTACCGGGCCAAAGAAAAGTGACTGGCCCAGAGACTCCGATATTCAAGGGTTTGAAAAGTGGTGTGTGTGTGTGTATGTGTGTGTGTGTGTGTGTGTGTGTGTGTGTGGGGAGATCATGCCGTCATTGGAAATGGCCAAGAGGTGAGGACAACGGCTTCAAAAAAAATGGACAAATAAACATGTCGGTGCAGGATGGATGGCCACCGTGGGCCTTTTTTTGGAATTTATGGTGCCGACTGCTTCCTGCCTGGTCCCTCTTCACGGCGGGAGAGAGCTGGAGCGCTGGAGGTGCGGAGAACGAGGGAGGGAGGAGAGGGGAGTGGGAAGCACTGGTGGGGGGGGGGGGGGGTGATGGGGGTTCCTTGTTTCACACTGAGACTGTGGAAGCCCAGCAGAGAGGAGGAGAGTGGGGCAGAGCGTGGTGTAGACTGCCTGCCTGCCTGCCTGTAGACTGCTGGGGGCCTGGGAGTGTTTAGTGGGGCTGCAGGTTGGTTCTGTTTTATCTTGCAGCGGCTGAGGACAGTGGAAATGCTTCTCTGACAGACCAGCCGCCCCATATTTACATTCAGGCTGTGCTGCGCTTCCCAGCGCTCAGAGCACCACAGCCAGAGGGGAACTGTAACTCAGCGTCGTCTGACACATGCTCTCTCTCTCTCTCTCTCTCTCTCTCTCTCTCTCTCTCTCTCTCTCTCTCTCTCTCTCTCTCTCTCTCTCTCTCTCTCTCTCTCTCTCTCTCTCTCTCTCTCTCTCTCTCTCTCTCTCTGTCTGTGTTTGTATAGGTTTATAAAGATCTATCTCTCTCTATCTATCTCTCTGTCTGTCTCTCCTTTGTTCTCTGTCTTTGCGTGTATAGACTATTATGTGTTTAATTTGGAAAGACACCGTGGAGAGAGGGGATGAATCCCTGGTAATCTTTCTCTTAATAAAGTTCAAGAAATTCTTTAAAAACTGACAAAAAAATTCTGAACTTGATTCATTATGGAAACCCATTTTAAAATGCTTCTCACTATTTGCCTGCTTATTAACTTTGATAACCCTCTATTTTAACTATATTAGCCATAGGTCTGATGTTTAAATGGTGAAAAACTCTCACTGTCCAATTTGTATTCTGGCGTTTTTTCCGACACAAATCACAGAATGGGTGGTTCACTGACAGCATGGACCCAAGTACAGGAGGATGTCCGCTAGTTAACCATAAAAAGTTTGTTATCAGGTGTCTTTGTTTGTGTATCGGAGACTCCAGAGATCTATTTAACAGTGATACTAATGTGTTCCTCTCCCAGCTCAGTGCGGTCGGTCGGTCGGCCGGCCCGTCCGAGCGTTTGGCACCAGTCTGAGAGTGTTTTTATTGCACACCAGTGCAGAGGCTCAATCGGCCCCTGGAGAGTCTTTGGACTAATTGACAGATTGTTAAAGTGATAGAAAAGATCAGCGTGTTAAAATAGCAGGGCCCACACACACCCCTCTCTGAAGAGCACCCGCTCTTTCTCTCTTTCTTTCTTTCTTTCTCTCTCTCTCTCTCTTTCGCTTGCTGATTGATAGAGAGAGAAAGAGAGAGAGAGGGGGGAGAGAAAGAGAGAAAGAGAGAGAATGGAGTCTTTCTCTAGGCAGACGGATGGGGCAGCTCTGACCAGTAGGGGCTCAACCCCCCCTCCTCTCCTCCCCCCTTCCCCCTCTCCTCTCCTCCCCCCTCCTCCCCTTCTCCTCCTCTCCTCTCCTCCTCTACCACCACCCAGTCATTCCTCTCTGCCCAACTGAAGTCATTTTCATGCTCTATAAATTTTATTGAAAAATCCGCCGCGGTGGAATTGCGTTCCAATAAAGCAGCGTGAAGGCTTGTTAAAACCGAGCGAAGACGGTAAATCGGCGAGGTGACACACGCTAATGACATCTGCAGCAGGGCAGGGAAGGCAGGGAAGGGAAGGCCCAGTCTCTCCGGAGTGTCACGCCACATTGGCCAGGGGTGAAGATTGAGAGGCAGTCAGGGGGGCTAGAGGTGGCTGGATGTGTGTGTGTGTGTGTGTGTGTGTGTGTGTGTGTGTGTGTGTGTGTGTGTGTGTGTGTGTGTGTGGGGAGGGGGTCGGTGGGGGTGGATGGAAGTAGGGGGGGCAGAGGGGCAGGGTCGAGAGGGGAGGGAGAGAGGGCTTAGAGACCCTGCACCTGGTGCGATGTCCGTCACGCTGAACAGGCTAATGAGGCAGGGGAGGAGGAGGTGGAGGGGAGCGCGGAGAGTGTGTGTGTGTGTGTGTATGTGTGTGTTTGAGGGGGGAGATTTGCCACTCTTCAGCTGGGCCCCTGAAGACTAAACTAGGATGAGTGAATCAGTGAATCAGAGGAGTGAAAAACACCCTTAGGCAGACAGGCCCCGCTTTGGGAGATGTCTCATCTTATATTGTTGTTTGAATGTTTGGAGAAGGCGCAGTGAGGCTTGTTGTAGTGACAGTCGTCATTGCAAATCTGCTCCATGTTTGTTTAAGTCTAGAGTTTAGACAGCTGATGGGATGTTAGTCCAACGACGTCCGCCGTGTCATTTCGACATATCTGAACATCTCTCTCTCACTCGCTCCCTCTCTCTGTCTGTCTGTCTCTCTTTGATTTCTCACTTTGACACGTTTCCTTGCTGTCCTTACAATGTCTGATTCTAATTTTGGCTGGTGGAAGTTGAGGCCCCATCGGCGGCTTTGAAGAGCCGTCTCGGAATCTCGAATAGGAGTTTTTGCCGGGGTGGATTGGCATGCGGCGCTCTCCACATGTTCACCCTCGCTGCAGGTGACCGCTGGCCCCGGCACTAACACCGTCCAGCCAACTGCAGTGCCCAAGATAACACAGCAGCTCTGATTGGCTGACGTCCATTCCATAGGCGTAGGTCCGTCTGGGAGACGAATGGCCCTCAGATCCGGAGTAGATGGAAAGAGAAATGACCCAAACCTCTCATCCATGGCTGCCCGCCGATTGAGTCACACACCAGCCAGGCCTGGTGTGTGAACTTTCCTATCTGCGGCAGGAGAGAGAGAGAGAGGGAGGGAGAGAGAGAGGGAGGGAGAGAGAGAGAAAGAGAGGAAAAGAGAAAGACACAACAAACGAGGGGAAGAGGGGACTGGGGCTTGTTGGGGATTTAGATAAGTAATATCCTCACTTATATCCTGGGGAAAGGTGATTACATAAAGTGTCAGTGATTGGAAGTTCAAAGTGATCTGACATCTTTTTTTTTTTTAACCTGACAAGAGTGAAAACCATGACAAGTCAGGAAGTGTTTCCCTTTCTTGAATGCCGTCGTCTTCAAACGAGGTTTTATTTTCTCGTTAAAGTCGAGGCGAACATCTCGTTAGAGATGACTGAGTGACTAATGTGACAAGATAATGTCTTCATTAAACCGAGAGTCTTGTTTGAGGGGCCTTCCTCACCTAGGCAGCAGACTTGGAGGAAACAACAACAAGCCTTGTCATCAAGGTTACGCTTTTGCCGTTTCTTCTTTCGGCATGTGTGTGTGACGTTCCCAACCTAGAGGTCTGTGAGAGTTTCGGGAGTGTTTCGTGGCAACAGAACTCCTCCTGAACTTTAGTGTGAGGCGATGTTTGATGGGAGCTGGATGGAGGTATGATTTAGCCTCGTTGCTAAACACCTCATCTCTTCTCCTGCACTCCCTCTCCAAGGCTTTAGGTGCCTGTGAATCCACAGACAGCGCACAGATGGACGGAGATGTTCAGAGTGTTTCACAACTACCTGTATGGAGAGGGAGACCCGGATCCATCAGTGTATTGTCCTTGGCTTCGTTCACTCAGTTGGCAGCTATCGGCTATCGCACAATTGTTTTACTTTCCAGTTCACACTGTTTTGGGGTCTGAAATCTCTTTTTCTTGAGAATTTTATTCCAAGGGCCAGATTCTGTGTTGAAGTTCCTGTTTGGGTTTTTCGAGATAAGTACGTGTAGAACTCTGCACATTGACAATGGAGTCTGGCTGGCTCCGCACGCAGGACACGCTTTCATTCCATCAGCATTCTTTGTCACGCAAAATACTCTCAATGGCTCAATGAAAGCTCAAGAACTTTTTTCTTCATTGTTTAAATCATAGTGGCTCAGATCAAGATGATGTTGTAGTAGATCTCTAGAACTCTGTGACAAATATTAAGGCCTCCACACACCGGTTCAGGCAGGATTGCAGAGCACTTTCGAATTCAACAGTTTTGTTTCCCCCCCCACACACACCGGCAGCTCACCATTAGCAACGAGCATAGTAACAGTTGATGTTCTGAACGGCTCCGACAAAATAGACTTCAAACGTAATTCACAATCGATGGCGGAAGAGTTCAGCGCTGGTGTGTGGGGTTGCACTGAAAACAACGCCTGAGGAAGATCCCACTGGTGGATCGAAACGTTGCCGTGTATGTTTTAAAATAAAAAGTGCATTTTTTGGAGCTTATACCCAGTGTGCGGACCAATCAATCACATTGCACTGAAAACAATGCAATAGAACGTTGGAAGTGGAGTACTCAGCACTAGGTCGGAGCCGGTGTGCGGACCGACCGCTTCTTTACCCAACACTACCCCGCTCATTAGTCCCCTTCTTGCGGAGGACTTGAGGACTCCACATTCCTGGGGTTTGGACAGAACAAGAGGTGATGCCAGCTGGGTGATCCATACCATCAAGCCTCCAGTCTGAGAGCAGCGCTATAGAGCAGTGAGCTATGGCTCACTATGGGGCTCTTTGTTCCCATTGTCTGATAAGGATGGAGAGAGAAGACTAGCATGAGCCGACAGGCCTGAAGCATCCTCATTCTCTCCCAGGGCTTTTCAGCGCTCCGGCCTCAATGGGACCTGTCACAATCAGACTGAAGCCATGGCATTTTTATGGCATTGTTCAATGCAAAGGATATTCCCACCCTGCCTGCTGGGCTGGTTGTGGATTGGCAGCCGTGGCAGTTAGACTAGTTCACAGGAGGGGTTTGGTGTTGAGGGCTAAGATGCACATAATTGATCTGCAGTAAGTTGTTCAGATGCGACCCTTGTGCGCACACACCCACACACACACACACACACACACACACACACACACACACACACACACACACACACACACACAGGCACAGTATGTCACCTATTAAAATGTTCTCAAGGTTTTAAAGGGTAGAGTAAGCCAGCGAAAAGAGAAAAGGCCTCATACAAACCACCCATTATGACATCACAGCGAGGGGCGGAAGTCGCCCTGCGGAGTGGCGTGAGGTTCGGGGGGCAGGAGGGTAGGGGCGGTGGAGTGTGTGTGTGTGTGTGCGGGGATACGGCCCTAACGACTCCTAACGAGGGGGCAGGTTGCCCATTAAACTAGTGCTAATGGCAGGAATAGGAGGCAATTAAGAGTCTATTGTTGTGGCTTTTAGGGCTCTTGACATGGGGTCCCTGGGCAGCTAGGGCCGGGCTTATCTCCCTCACTTAACACGGCCACTGGAGGCAGCTGCTCAGCGGCCCTGGTGCTGGTGTAGCCTGATCCCCTGGAGCTGATAAGACTGTGAAGTATCAGTGATGCACGCCTGGCACAGACACACACACACACACACACACACACACACACACACACACACACACACACACACACACACACACAGGTACACATGTCAGCATGTCAACAGCTTTGAGATGGTCTGATATAGGCACTCCAGCCATCCATCCATATGTTCATCCATCCATATGTACACACCATAGGCCAAAACTGCCTTGGCCTAGAAGCCGGGGAGGAAAAAAAAACTTTCTGAAAGTTTACTAGTGTTTTTTTTTTTCGTTTTTAAAACGGGACGTCAGGGAGAGTGATCTGGAGCTTGGCTGGGTGAACGAGCACTTCATACAACGTCCCGTGTGTGTGTGTGTGTGTGTGTGTGTGTGTGTGTGTGTGTGTGTGTGTGTGTGTGTGTGTGTGTGTGTGTGTGCAGCAGCACTTGATACGACGTCCCGTGGCAGCAGCAGCAAGCAGAGAGAGAGAAAACGAGTGAACGAGGGAAGGACAGAGAGAGAATGAGCAAGAGCGAGCAAGAGAGAGAAGGAGTGAGTGAGAGAGAAGGAGAACGAGTGAGAGAGAGAGCCGCTGGCTCGGCTTACATCACGGCTTCATTAGCATCCCGACGGCCAGCAAGCATCCTGTTTCCCCAGCATTTTAATTACAGCGTCTGGATGCGAAGCTATGGGATGGGAGGATGTTTTATGAGTAATCAACATCAGGCGCGAGCACTGACACTCCACCGGGGCCCGAGGGAAGGATCGCATCATTTTTATAGCAGCTAGGGTGCTAAATAATAAAACGCGAACCAAGCGAAACAGTTTGACTGAAATAAAAAGGTTACATGTACAAGTACTCCGGAAAGAAAAAGAAGAAAAAAAAAAGTTGGCCTATAAATAATGTTCAATTTATATTCATTCGATTCTGAGTTAAAATTTATCGCGTGACCGCTAGAGGGTTATTGAATATTTAAAGCTGTAGCTCAATTAAAGACCATGTTAATAGTTGATTTCATATTTGAATTCGAAAGCAGGCTGATGAAATAATTCAGTGTCAGGAGCCATATGCTTGTCATGAGCAAAGATTCTAGAGTGCTAATCAATCTTGCTCCGCTCTAGAATCTTTGGTCATGAGTAAGTAATGACAAAGGTGCATAGTGTACTGTATGGGTCTCAGTGGAACCAGGGCCCAGTGTCTGGGGATCGGAGAGAAGGGGGGGAGAAAGAACATTGAGAAAGGGGGGAGAGAAGGTAGAGAGAGAGGGAGAGAGAACACAGAGAGAAGGGGAAAGAGAGAGAGAGAGTGGCCCATTGGGAACAGAAGCGGAGCCACTAATTGTTAACGATAAAGGAATTAAATTAGCCTGATAGCATCTCAGTGGTCAGTGTGTGTGTGTGTGTGTGTGTGTGTGTGTGTGTGTGTGTGTGTGTGTGTGTGTGTGTGTCTTCCTATCCCGCTACCCAGTGGCCTTCGGGATGGAGCTCACAATTAATTCTAGCTGGGCAGCCACTTGCCAAACTCCCTCCCTCCCTAGCCTCTCCTAGCCAATGGGAACAAGTCACCTTTCTCCTACTGGCCTCTTTACTTTCTCTTCTTCCTCCTGTGTGCGTTTGGGCCTGTTTATCGTTGCAGGAAATCATTCTTCTTCAGGTATCAGTTACATGCCTCATTCAACAATCACAGATGCAGATAAAACTTTATTAAATAAAGTATCTGCTGAGATTCGTATGTAAATGTGTGACCCTCCACAGTGTTGTGTAAGAGAGAGAAAGTAGGAGTGGATTGTGTGCGTGTTTATGTGTGTGTGTGTGTGTGTGTGTGTGTGTGTGTGTGTGTGTGTTGCATGCAAGTGGGGATGAGTGTGTGTGTGAGTGTGTGTGTGTGTGTTTTTGTTGCATGCAAGTGGGGATGGATGTGTGTGTGTGGTATGTGTGTGTGTGTGTGCGTGTGTGTGTGTGTGTGTGTGTGTGTGTGTGTGTGTGTCAAGGTAAAAACCCTTTTGTGTGTGTGAGTGAGCGCCAGGCTGGACAGGACTCTATTTGACAATGCCAACATTTGTCTTCAATTAGAGTCGGGGCCTTTTGTGTGCGTTTGACTCACCGGCGCTGCTACAGGTGTTTGTCTGACTGGAAACCAAACCTCTGGAGTCATCACAGAGAGGCGCTCGCTCCACGAGCTCTGCCGAGAGGCGCTGGCCCAAATGTGTGTCGTATTAGAGGCGTAGCGCTGTCTGCGCTCCCCTGGCGCGGAAACCGATCTCCAGTCTGCTCCGTAGCTCCGAGCCCTGTCCGCCCTGATTTGGCTGATCAAAGCCTGCTACACTAATATGTTTCTTCCTCATGCAACTTCTACAATCATTTTATTTGTTCACTTCAAGGGAAGGTGTGTGTGTGTGTGTGTGTGTGTGTGTGTGTGTGTGTGTGTGTGTGTGTGTGTGGTTATTGGTAAGGGGGAAGGAGCAGAGGCTTTCGTTTTTCTCATTTAGAAAGTTTATATTTTCCCTGACCATCAAAAGTAATCCGGAAACATGTCAAATGATTCGTCATTATTGCACAGGGAGCCCAAACAGCTCTGTCTGTTTGCTATCTGCCCCCCACCCCCCCTCAACCCCTCCCCCCAACCCCCTGCTTCCGCTCCCAGCCAGAGAACAGCTGGATTTCTCAAATAGAAAGAGCTGATTTTAAAGGCAGGGCAGTGGAAATGGAGCCAAGTGTGGAGTGAATGGGAGTGAATGGGAGTGCTACTCCTTTAAAGAGCCTCTGACACGGCTGGGCCTGATCTTCACGACGTGCCTAATGGGCCTGGGCCTCGCCTTTAAAGGCCATGACGCCTCTATCGGGAAAGGGACGCATAAATAGCCTAAATGATACCGGCACCGTCATCCATGACCTTTCAGTCTTTCGCAAGATTTCCAATCACTGTTGTTAATTGGAGGAAAGGATCCGGAAAGGCCATGTAAACAACCTTAGATTCCGTGAATACTGAATCTATTTTTAAAAGCCAAAATCATTTTCATTTCCTGAAAGTGTATAATTTATATCGCATTCATTTTCCTGAAAGTTATGATTATTATAGTAAAATATGACTGCTAAATAACACAAATATTTGGACAATTAAATTTTACTAGCTAGTTCAGCTAAGCAATCTCTAGAGTATGACAGGCTGGAAGCCATTACATATCCAAGCCCATAAATCAGTATTGTATGTGTGATGCAATGTATAGAATTCCATTCCATTTGGATTATTCCTTGCCCCAACTGCATTCTGGGGAATTCCCATCAGTCTTTTCCATGGAAGTGTCTGGGTCAACAAACAACACAAAAGCCAACACTGTTCCAATAAACAGTGAAGTGCAAAAAAAAAAATGGAAACAAAGTATGGAAACAGGATGCAATTAAATTCATTGTTGTCATGAAGGGCGGCGAGTTTATCAGTAAAGATCCAATGAGCGTGCGGTGACATGCGTAAACAAAGAAAAGCCCTCCGCAGACGCGCAGCTCCAGGTTGACGTTCCAATAAAACGTCTGCCACTGTTATGGGTTTTTCACCTCCTCAAAAAAAAAAAAAAAAAAAAGAGAGAGAGAGAGCGAGACCCGTCGATTGTTTAGCGAAAAACAGCAATTTAGTGGCAGAGATGATTTCTTTTAAAGGAGCGTGGCATTCCTGAGCATGTGAATCACCCTCCCCAGCTCCAGTGTGGTCTCAACAAATCCTGCTTTGTCCAGGACAGAGGAACAGCAAGAAAGCTGTCATACACATGACATTTTTAATCATAGCCAAGCCACTTGTCAACATCACATTTGCATGGCAGTCTGCCAACATGTCCGCCTTCACTGCCAAGTGTGGATACGAACGAAAAAAAAAAAAACCCATCAATTATCATTTTATGAGTTGGACTTTAAAATGTTAATGCACGTATTAAAATAATACATTCAAGGTGCTTGGATATAGGCGGATTGGGCTATTTAATCCAGATATTTTGGCCTTGGCAAAAGTGATTTTCATGTTTAGAGCGCTTTTAATAAGCTTTGTAAAAAGATTTAACAATAATGTTGCTCAAATAAGGAGCCAGATTTGTGCTCCAAAGGGACACTGTGTGGTCTTGCAAAGAACATAAAAGGAATGTCGGAGCATCCCATAATAATAATAATAATAATAATAATAATTAGAAAAGCGCTCAGAGAGCGCAGACCTCCGCTATGGCAATATGGTCACAGACACACTATACATTCCAGATCATGTTCTGGATCACCGATCGCCACCAAAATCGAATCAGCTCTTGCTTGTCCCAATATACACATTGTCCGAAAATTTCATCCAAATCCGTGCAGTACTTTTCGAGTTATCCTGCTGACAAACAGACAGACAGACTAACAAACAAACAGACAAACCAACGCGCCCAAAAACATAACCTCCTTGGCGGAGGTAATAATAATAATAATAATAATAATAATGATCAGATGAACACCAGTGCTGGAGCTTGAAACAGATTTGTTATTAAATGTTAACAACTGGGTTTGCAGTGTTACAAAACCTCCCTTCCTGACTTTTCAGTCCCATTGTGACTTAAGAGACTTCGATGTGTTTTCTCAGAGATTCAGAGATGAATTGTCTTCACTGTCCAGAGCTCAGACATGTGATAAATTATGTGAATTTTTGGGAGGAAATGTTGGAATTGAGTCATTTCAGACGTGTGCACAGCAGACACCTCTAGTCAACCACACACACACACACACACACACACACACACACACACACACACACACACACACACACTGGTGTGTGTGTGTGAAGGTGGAGGTGTGTGGTGAAGGTGGAGGATTGATTTAGGGCCAGGGGCAAGGGCAGCTCTTTCTGTGGACCTGCATGTCTCCTGAAACACTCATAAGCATGTGCACACATGTCTACACACACACACACACACACACACACACACACACACACACACACACACACACACACGTGCACGCACGCACACACACACACATACACATACACATGCACATACATACATACACACTTGGGACCGTCCACATTCTCTCACACACACACACACACACACATATATACATACACTCAATTCTGCAAGCTCACATGTCTCACACACACACACACACACACACACACACACACACACACACACAATATAGACATACACACACTCACATACATGCACACCTACACACATGCACATGTGCAAGCACACATTCTCACATTCATGTGCACACACGTGCAAACACACACACACACACACACACCATTCCACACCATTCTCCTCCACGCTGAAAGACGACCAAACCAAAACAGGCCAGCGGTGGGGACACCCAATATTTTCTCCCGGTGTCTGTCGGGGCTTTGCAGGCTAATCTCATTACTCTGAGGGGCGCCCGCAGGATTAAAAGTAAACTGCCCGCCGTGGATCGGCTCTCCCTCCGTGTTTGTTTTCAAGGCGGCCCGACTAGCGGGTGCTCTCCGGCTCTGGCCGGCCTCCACTCCGCTCCAAGGTGTGGGTGTTAGGTGTTGGGATCCCGTCTGCTCCGGGGGGCAGTGAAGGAAGAGGAGGAGGAGGAGGAAGAGGAGGAGGGAAGAGGGTGGGCGTGAAGGGGCATGAGAAGGACCCGGGGTTCTTTGTAGCCCCGCTGGCCGAGACTTGACGGGTTGGGGGTCAGTCAGCCTGCCGCACCTGAGGAGAGTGTGAGCAGCAGACACGTCCCAGATGGAATTACACACACACACACACACACACACACACACACACACACACACACACACACACACACACACACAATCACATGCATATACACACACACACACACACACACACACACTCCTCAGGTGTCTGTGTGTACATCTCTCAGTGCTTGCATGCATGTGTGTGTGTGTGTGTGTGTGTGTGTGTGTGTGTGTGTGTGTGTGCATGTGTTTCTGGCCACGGATGATGAGCTGTTGAAACCGAAGCAGCTTTCTATCAAGCGTCGCTTTGCGAAAGATGCTTAATGTTAAGCTTGCGGGGTCATGCTCGTCCTTTTAAAGTCAAATAACGCAGCCCTCAGGGCGGAGGAGGATGTGTTGACGCAGGTCTTGCCATGCTGGTGCCGTATGCCGAAACATAGAACCTTTATGCCTTTATGCTTATGAAATTGTTATGTCACTACAAATGCACATTTATAAACGCATCCCAACCACAAAGGTGAGAGTGTCAGTCAGAACAAGAGATGAGCCCCAGAAGGAGTTTGGAATGAGGGAGTGTTTTAGCGCACAAAACTGACTCAGTCGAGCCAATTCTGACGCCCCCGAGACAAACTGGGTGTCGAGAATCGTAGGACGTGCCAGTGGTGTCGTCGTCGGAACGCTCCCGATGTCTGCTCACGAGTAATTACAAACAGCCTGTTTTATCAGTGACTGGATGAGACGGGACATGCCGCACAATGTTACAGGTTGAATCGCTGCCAGAGAGTGCTCCCCACCATCAAACGTTTTCAAGATCGTGAAAATAAATTAGGGCTGTTTTGCACCGTTTATGTTTTATAGATTTGCACGTCAGACAAAAATAAGACAATTGCGTTTTTGGTGCGTTCTGTTAAAGAATTTAACGGCCTTGTTTTAAGTGGAGCCAATTACACACGTGTCAACGGGATCAATTAACACATTTTTAACTTCATGTCTGTGTCAAGTTACCAGCTCCATTGCCAACCCAGACTAGCAGCAGCTCAAAGAGAATTTTTTTCTTTTTCATCCTTTTTTTTTTTTTTTTTTATCTCCGTCTTGTTTCTCTTAAGATTTGGGAAGTGTTGAGAAGGATGTTGTGTGGTTGAGAATGGGCGCTAATGCATAAAGTATAACATCATGGTGGTGTAACCAAAAAATGGAAAACAATCTGAAGTATTCAGCGCTGGTCATGTCTACCCTTGTTTTTTGTGGTTTAGAAGTACCTGTATAAAATTGTTTTCATATTTTCACCCTCGCCCGCCCGCCCGCCTGCCCGCCCTCCCTCCCTCCTTGGCTGCTCTCGAAGGTATGAGGCGAGGAACGAGGAGTGAGAGGCACTTCAAAGCTAATTTAGCCAGTTTGTTTCACTGTGTGTGTGCGGACGAGAGCGGGACAAAGGCACGAACGAGAGCTGACAAACCCCAGCGGCTCTGACATGCTCCGTGCCTTTGTGTGTCGTCCCCTATTGAAATTCAGCCACCCTGAATCCTGCCTACCTACCTACCGCCCCTCTCTCTCTCTCTCTCCAAGCAGGTGCTGGGGGACTGCCTGAATTGTGTGTGTGTGTGTGTGTGTGTGTGTGTGTGTGTGTGTGTGTGTGTGTGTGTGTGTGTGTGTGTGTTATGGGAAAGGCAGAAAAGTGGTGTCCATACCTTCGTTTTGGATGTGTGCTTATCTCTGCAATCTTCAGCTGGCAGGAGATGGGAGGAGGGGAGAGGTATAGGAGAAACAGTCTAAACCAAACGTGTGTGCTGGCCCAGCTGCCCCTGTGTGTGTGTGTGTGTGTGTGTGTGTGTGTGTGTGTGTGTGTGTGTGTGTGAGAGAGAGCTAAAGAGAAACAGCTCTGGCTGGAACGTAAGCCATGCATGCTGTCATGCTGGAGTTCATGTTGAAGAGACAGGAATGTCTCAGGTCAACGCAGGTGTTACAACAACAGTACCATCCAACTGTTCATCCTAGACACACACTCACACACACACACACACACACACACACACACACACACACACACACACACACGTGCACACAGACACACACACACACACACACACACATATGGAAACAACACCACAGCAATGTGTAGACTGAGAACTTGTATAATGCGCTCTAATTTATGTGTTTATAGTTCGATGTAATTAATCAAAGCAAAGGGGGATTCCATGCAGCTTGCTTTCTGCCTGCGACTGAAACCCATAGTGTGGTTAGAATTCCAGCCAGAACCAAATTCATTTGACACTACTGCAGTGAAACAACAATGTTTTTAAGCCAGTCAAGGCATGAGCATATATTTTTTTTTTTTTTTTTACCACCAATTGTTTCTAATTAAATAATGCAAAACAAAACACGCTATGTGGAATGAAGTCATTGTGTAGCAGTTGCCTCACACACTCACCCCCACTACAGCCATGTTGCTATGATTAGCTCACCTCGCTATAGGGTCTCCTTGTGCCACACATATTTTCTCAACAAAGCACTAGAATTCGTCAGCACCCCTGACCACCACTTACAAAGTCCACATCTGCTTACAGACACTTCTGTTTTTTTTGTTTTGTTTTGTTTTGTTTTTGGCTCTGTGAGGAGCAGCATTTTGGCCTTGGCTCACACTTCCTTATGGGAGATGCATTTCACAAAGCATTTTTCAGAAAACATATAACATGTAACCTAGAACTCCTCCATTAGTGAGCTCACAAAGGCTATCTGATGCAGAAATGGTCAAAAATTGTAAAAAAAAAATTTTTTTACACATTTTCATATTTTATGAAGAAGAAGACTGGGGTGATATTCTACATTGATATGAATTTATCTATTCATTTATCTGAGGTGCCAGAACTGCATTCCCCCACGTTCCCCCCCAACTTTAAGCCCTGACCCTACCCTACCACCCCTTTACCCACTTGTACTGGGTGCGCATGTTTGACTGAATGTGGGGTCCCAGTGGCCCCATTAGAAGACTACCTGGACAGGTAACAGAAGCCTGTGGCTCCCTGCAGAGCAGCAATACAGCGCTCCGCTCCCTCGGCCTCGTGAGCACATAATCTTGGCCGGCGGGCGATGAGGGATCGGTTTCCCCTTTTAGGTGCTCCGAGGCGGCTCCTCGGGCTAACGCCAGCAGAGTGTGTTCACTTAAGCCCAACAGTCCCCGAGAGACAGGAAAACAACTTGAGACAGGCACTTGAGGGACGGCCTAATTAAGGACCCCGGTGTCCTGCGGAGTGCCTGGAAAGCAGGGGAAAGCTGATTTAGTGATTTAAAGAGGGATTGAGAGAGAGAGAAACCACATTGAGACAGATAGACAGGTTTTCCTGAGCCAGGGGCACTGGAGTGGGAACTACTTGGCTTTTAGGTCCTCATCTGTAGGTCCTCACACACACACACACACACACACACACACACACACACACACACTTTTCTTGGCTCATTGGGCTTTAAGCTACCTGAGTTACGAGTGTGATGATGAAAAAGAAAAAGAATTTCTGTGCCTGTGCCACTGTTGAAACATGGCGGTTGGATTTGTCACAAGGATATGGCTGCAGAGTTTCCAAGAACAGCATTCAAAAACTGATACTTTTCAAGTCCAACCAGTGTGTATGTAGTCTGAGGAGTCACAGATTCTCACAGTGCTGTACCTGCCTGAGTGTGCAGTAGGAGTTCAGCAGCTGTACTATCTACTGAGCACGCTCACAATGCACCAAGGATATTTATCCTGATCTTTGTTTTGACGGACCCAGAGGCCTTTCACACTGGAGTTCAGAAATACCTGGTGAGAATTCACCTCGATGTAGCTCACAGTGATATGGCACGCCACTTGCCACTCGGTGAAGAGTAGGAGGAGGAGGAGGAGGTGGAGGTGGTGGTGGAGGAGGAAGAGGGTGGAGGTGGTGGAAGATGAAGCTCTTAATAATGCATGCGGTGGGGCCAGGGCCCCGGTGCCGGTGTCTCGTCCGACAGCCTAATGAAGGCGAGCGTGAGCCTGAGCTTGAGCTCGACGAAGGCGGCGGCGGCACTCGGGACGGCGGCATGAATAAACATCAGGCACTAATTAAACTCATCTGCAGCAACTTTATTCATTAGTAAACAAGCTGTAGTGGTGGCAGGCAGGCAGGCAATCGCAGCAGAATCATAATTGGAGACCTTGTCTGATGCACTGCTTCACGAGAGAGAGAGGGAGAGAGAGAGAGAGAGAGAGAGAGATGACAGAGGCCAAGGGAGCAGGAGGGAAAAGAAGAAGAGAGGGATAGAGTGGTGGAGAGGGAGGGAAAGGAGGAAAAGAAGGGATAGAGTGGCGAAGGGTTTAGTTCCTAACCTCATTAATATGAGAGGCTAAATCCAACACACTTTATCCCCACACCTCTGGGACTGCAGCAGCTAAAGCCTTGGCTGTCAAGCTGAATTATTTGGGTCCTATTACACCCTACCGCTATGGAGAGAGCCCTATGGATACTGTACTACAGTCTATTGTAGGCTTAACAACAGCTCGTCTGCAAAAAGAAAAAAAGAACAATTGTGATAATGCTGTTATTTCTGGTAACTGTGGAACACTTTTGCATAATTGTTGGGTTTTTCATTTTTATTATTAACACATTTATAAGATTTGAAAGTTCTGCGGCTGTTTGTTTATTTATAATACGCTGAATTTTCCTGTGTGTGTGAGTGCAGTTGTAGGTAAAATTGTTGGATTTTTGCAAGTTTTGCAGCTCTGTTTATTTTGAACTAATATCCTTTGGCTTTGCACATTTCTGTGTGTGAATGCAGCAGTAATGTGTCTGTGTGTGTTGTTTGTTGTACTGTATGTCTCATCTGTTTTTTCCTTCTCTGTCGTTCCCTGTAGCGTGTAACTGTAACCTGCACGCGCGGCGCTGCCGCTTCAACATGGAGCTGTACAAGCTCTCGGGCAGGAAGAGCGGCGGCGTGTGTCTCAACTGCAGGCACAACACGGCGGGCCGTCATTGCCACTATTGCAAGGAGGGCTACTACAGGGACATGTCCAAGCCTATCTCCCACAGGAAGGCCTGCAAAGGTACGTTACGGCACAGCACGGCAGACACCCACTGGCGAAGGACGAGAGAAATGCTGCTTTACTAACTTGCGTTCTGTGCTGTGTGTATGAGACACGTCACACCTTCTACGGCTGGAGTGAAAATATGACATCTTGTTTACACAGATATATTTGCACAACACTTTTTATTCGGGGCAAAAACTGTTTTACTACAGACGACAGATTGAAAACACCTAAATCTGAAGCGCCAAATATGTTAGTAATCGTCATGAAAATAAAAGATGACTTGAACTAGTGTAAAACTTTACTTATACGTAAACTAACTCAAACACCCGAACTATATTTCAACTAGTGCTGTAAACTAATAGTAGTGTCTGAGTATTGACCAGTAGTTGAGTGCAGGGGAGGGCGGGGGTTGACTGAGTTAAGGGAGGTATATATCTTGAGCAGACGAGGACGCATGGAATCCCGACCCTCCTGCCTGTTCTATACCCCATGGGACTGTCAGCACGCAGCCTGCGGTGGGTGGGGTGGGGTTGGGGTCCCTGGGGAGGAGAGGAGCGGGGATAGGCTTGGGGGTACATCCTCCTGACACGGAGTTATTTGGATTCATTTGGGGGGAAGAGGGGGGAGAGGCAGGGGAGGGGAGGGGGCGGTGGGCTCTGACAGGACAAGCCAAACAAACAGAGCCTAGGTGTGAAGTGATCCCTGGTGCAGGTCAGATGAGTGAGAGGTATTAGGGGTGGGGGTTGGAGGATGAGAATGGTTAAGGCGCGCACACAGACTTACAAACACACACACACACACACACACACACACACACATACCATCACCAGTGTTTACACACAGGTGTGTCGGGTGATGCCACACTCTCCTAAGATCCATCCCAAACCACTGACATGATACAAGAAAAGAGAGGCTGGGAGAAGAGACAGAAAAGCAAAGACAGATACAGAGACCGGGAGAAAGAGAGAGAGAGAGAGAGAAAGGAAGAGTGCCAGAGAAAAGAAATGGAAAGAAGAGAAAGACGGCGGAGGAGCGAGGAGATTCTCACCTCCCTGGGGCCCAAAGGGGGGTGGAGGTGGGGGGAGATAACAGGAGCTCAAACTCTGTGCAAACAAGCCCCACATCCCCACCTCCAGGTGTCCCCCCCACACACCCCCAGCTTTTCAGTTCCTGTCCACAGGGGCTCACAGTGTCTTCCACCCGAGACCGGGGCACCGTGGAAAATATTAGTCTTGCGCTGAGAAGCTAAAGACCAAACAGATAAATAGATAAATAGATAAATAAATAAATAAATAGGTCAATCCATCAGTTTGACACATGCACGGTTGGCCAGTGTTTTGGCTCCGTGTGAGAATGCAGAGAACACAGAGGAGATGAAGAGACAGGCTGTTTATTTTCCGCCCAACATAATCAACATGACCCCCGCTAGAAAACACAGCAAGCCAAGGGAGGTTATTTGGCTCCGAATGTTGATGTTCGCCTCGGCGTGTAAACAGGGTTGGTTTTCTTTTTTTCTTTTCTTTTTTTTCTTTTTTTTATAAAGCTGTTGTAGAAGTGGAGCCTAGAGACACTGACAAGAAACAGAGGAAGACTTACAATTACACAATAAATAGGGAAAAAACTGAAAGTAGTATAAGGATTATTATAAAAAAAAATGCTCTTCATTTTTCATTTATCATTTACATCGATCAATGTCATTTCCATTTTGAACACACAAACACACAAGGACACACACACTCACTTGCGCAAACACACACACACACACACACACACACACACACACACACACACACACACACACACACACACACCATTTAATTTGCCTGCATGGAAAAAGGTATTGCAAAAATGTCTCACCTAACCAACACCCTTCCATATATACCCGACTGACATTAACCCCTGTCAAGGCTTTTTCATATGATTCTGCTGTCGACTTGGAATGCAAACAGACATTTATCATTGGACTGTGTGTACCGTTAACCCTCATGGCCCTGTGTCTCGATCGCAGGAGATCTCACCCTATTGTTTTTACATCTCTGCTCATGTGGACAAGACTTGATTCTTTCAGCATCTCGTAATGCTTGTGTATGTGGGATTTTTCTTTTCTTTTCCTTTTTTTTTAAACTTTTTAACTTCTTTTTTTTACTTTGGGGAAAAAAAGCCTGCAGGCCAAGTGATGCATTTCATCACCACAATCCACCCTCTTGGATTCTTATCTGCCCCATCCATTGAGGAATAACTATTGCAGGAGAGCTATCATAACACCGCAGCTTTGCCAAGATAAAAGCCCAGATTTATTACTAGACAGAAAGGCCCTGGATCATCATGGAGTGGTTACTAAGGGGAAAAAGAGATAGTTTTATGTTTTGAATGAATTTAGATGTACTAAGCCTGTTTGTCCAAGACACAGGAAAGAGAGAAGCAAATCATTTTATACAGCTTTACATTTTATTTTAGAGACGAAAAAAGACCAAAAAAAAAAAACATGAGAAGCTTTTTTTTTTTTCGTTTGGCCTTTGCAATTAAAATAAGCTCTGAATAATCTGGCTCGTCCCAAGTGACTCTGGGATCCTTTTTTAAATTTTTACATTTTTTTAACTGGAGTGATTTGCTTTACTTGGAGAGTTAATGAATTCCTCTGGTTCTCAGAGCGTTGAGACGGGGACCGTAGAGGCTCTCTCAGACAAACTGGATCAGGGTCAACAAACCAAGCGCAATTCGCTTCTGGATGCTGCGAAAAGCTCCGCACATACACACCGCACTGCACCAGTTACGATAGCTCTCCAAACAGATGGTGTGTGTGTGTGTGTGTGTGCATGGTGTGTGTTTCACTATTTCGCTGCCATCGTTTACTTTTCTGGTGGCACAAATTGACCAAACTCCTCATAAATAACGTGGAGACCATTCTAGGGTTGGTCCAAGAGAAGTGGTAAGGAAAATGCATCACTGTGGGCCTCGGGCGACAGGCTAGCGGTGTGCTGGTGTGTGCTGCGGGCGCACATGCGAAGGCTCTGGCCAGCGCTGGGTCATTTGTCAAACTCTTGGACAGGATTACTGAGAGAGCCACTGGTGCCTTCTTCCCCCTGTGGACGACTAGCTGCATGCTGCTCCAGAACTCGTTTTTTTTTTTCTTCTTCTTCTCTTGGGTTTTGTCTCTCTTCCTCTCTTGGTCTGGGTTTGTCTCTTCTTCTTCCTCTTGCTCTTTGGTCTTGTGTCTGTCTCTTTGCTTATACCTTATACCCTGGACACAAACTCTTTCTTTTTCCAACTGTCTCTTTTAACTCTTTGGGTTCATCCATAACGTTAAAGGAAATGCAAAGACCTTTCTTTCTTCTCTGCTGCTGGGTTTTCAACCTGGAGTTGGTTGTTTATTGGACTGCTGGCGCCATGAATCCTGCCTCTAAACAGATACGCCACCACTTCAGCCAATTTGCTAATTTTCCACCTACCCTAGAGTTAAACGATTGAGTTTCTTCAGTTCATCCAGTCATTGTCTGTTTGTAGTGTTTTTAGCTTCAGGTTAGCATACTTCATTGAATCCTTTGGTTGCAACTAGCATCTCAATAGCATCTCTCTTAAAAGTGTCCATTGAATTCCGGTATTTTTTCTATTTAAACCTTGACACTTTTGTAGTTTTAAGGTGCACTAAGATTGATGAAAAAGAAAATGTGATTTTCTAACCTGAAATGACATTGAACTATACTCTTGTTATGGCATAATAGAGAATGCAAATCTTAGTAGGGTGGGAAAAAAAGGTAAAACTCAGTTGCTTAACTGTAAAGGAGGTGGAAAATGAGTAAATTAGTCAAACCGGTGGTGAATCCCTTTCATTTAATCTACATTCTGTTTGACTCTCTCATCACATGACTGATCATCCCATTGGCTCATTACCATGCCCATTTGTCCTCTCACTCATCAATCAAAAACAAAACAACAAACAAACAAACAAACAGACAGACAAACATAAACATATCTCAGAAGATGACATAAACCTGTATCCATAAATTCCAGCCTGACTCAAAGCTTATGAGAATCAACTATGCTTTTGTAATCTCACAAAGACAGACTTACTGTTGCTCCTCTTGTTCGGTGAGATTTATCTACAATTTCTCACGTTACAGGATCATTAAATATCAGCACTGAGAAGTAATGGCACATTTCATATGCAAGAAAGACTTCCTCTCTAGTTTAAGCTGACTCCTTGTGTTGCTTCACACCAAATGGAAGTATAAACAGATTTCATCATAATTTATAAAATCGGCAGCGTACCTAAGCTGTTTCGTTCAATTTCACCCCGAAAGCCCCAAGTCCAAAATCCTAATGTAATTATAAGCAAACACTGTTGAAGTCATATGACTGTATTTAGTTACATCAAAACAGACTCACAATAAAGAATCTGTGGTAATTACTGAAAGGTGACAAATGATATGAAGCATGATCCCTTTTGCCTGCCAGTCTAAACATTTCTTCAAAACTAAATTTACAGCTCATAGTGAGCGAACAGGGGAGAAACGTTGTATTACAAAGACCATATCTCTTCCACTTTAATGAATATACCACATTCCATGTCTATTTTTTATTGAGAATTTATTTGGGCCATCAAATAGTCCCCTGTTTAAAAAAAAAGAAAGGAAAAAAAATGGACTGCCCTATGAATCATACCTCAGTATCAGTCAATGAAATAAAAAGCCAAAAAAGCTCTGGTGTGCTCTTTTGGTTGACAAATGAAGTGTTCAAAACCGACAGCAATTAAGGTCCTGCTATTATTTATTGAAGAGGGGGGAAAAGGTTCCCCTTTCTGCGGCTCTTGGACCGGAGCACCTCCACAGCCACACCAGAGGGTTTTTGAGGAATGTGTTGCGGCCAGGAGTGTGAAGTGTTGCTTGTGCCTGAAGGAGCCAGCCAGGGCAGAACTGATGCAGACAGGTTACAGCGGCCGGCGTTGAGAGACTAAAAACGTAGGCCGGTCACCGCAGGGTGCTGTTGATGAACCGGTGGCCCTGCTGCATGCATCTGTGTGATTGATGCCGTCACCCCTCATAGACCGCCATGTAAATACGCAAGGTGTGGAGCATTAGGCTTTGAAAATGTGTATCTTGTTCCGTAGCCATTCCCCCTCCGCCTCCTCCTCCTCCTCCTTTCCCGCCTCTTCATGAAGTTGCCCTGGGAGAGCGCTGCTCTGGCCTGCCATAGAGAATCAGTGCCTTCTAGTGAAGCCCTCCTCAAAAAATGGATTTGATTTCGCAAATGAGCCATTCTGTTTACACACGCCAAGCGAGCCACACTGAGATCACACAGGTGGACGTGACGCTGAAGGCCTTGCTGAGAGAGAGAGAGAGAGAGAGAGAGAGAGAGAGAGAGAGAGAGAGAGAGAGAGAGAGAGAGAGAGAAAGAAAGAGAGAGAGAGCAAGCACTTTGGGTGGCCCACCACACAGGCCTCTAAACGGTCACTTGATTGGAAACTTGCGGTGGGTATTTCTTTCTATTTTTTTTTTATGCCGAGCAAGCAAGAGGTAGCAAAGGGCTAACAACAGGCGCATGCTCTGCCCTTCGGAGCTGAGGATTGCGTCACCCACTGATTAGCTCCCTGGGGTGCGGCATGGGGTCTTAAGCCCGTCAAGCTAATTGTGTCTCTTGTTGAGCGCTCTATGAGTATGCGGTTGCCATGGGGTAGGGCATACAAATAGACAAAAAGAAAGGGCCCTTCCAGTGGACGCCATCCCCAGTGTGACTTAGTTCAAAGCACAAAGAGAGGGGGGTTAATCTCGCTGGAGAGCAGGTAGTGTCACCAGAGCAGGGACCTGTGTGCCTATCATTACCAGAGTTTTTGAAATTCACAACACTCAAGCATTGGGTCATTTCATTGCAATGGCACAGGGAGTATTTTTCCAAAGCAGAATTAGGTAGTTTTCGAAAGGGGGAAAGCCTGTTTTAGTTTGAGCAACATATTTAAGTCATTACGCAGCTCTCCTTTGCATATGTCTTGCATTGGCGCGATGGGGGCTTTATTAACCGCAAATAACATCTTTCTGTTAGGATTTCAAAATATTGTTTCTCATGACCTCACTATTTCGCTTTTTTTGATTTTCAAAATGGTGCTGGAGGTAGCTGGTTCCCATTATAAGCACCTATAGAACATAACACGATTGTCTGATATTTCCTTGAGGAAAAATCGGTCTCGGTCAGAGGAGGTGGCATCCCTAGATTTAGCTAAATTAGTGTCGTTGCTGTTAATAAATAACTTGGTATCGTTTTACTCTGTAGGGCCCAATTCACAATGGGGAAACCGCAATTTAAAAGAGACACCAAGAGCAACATTACACTGACATGGCTTTGGGTAAAGCTGCTGTCATTTTTTCCCTCTTTTTATTGGTCTCAGACATTTTTGAGGGCTAGTTCAAACCTAATTATAACAACACACACACAGCCTTAGCTGGGCTGGCCAAACTCCAACGCTCAACAAATTATTCTACTGGCTCGGAGCGCATAGATTTAATGGGGGAGAGGAGTTCAAACTTCAAACACCAGCCTTATGGTAAACGATTGGCAGGGTTCAAAACTTCTCACGTTGTGCAATCTGCTCGGCCGAAGCCACCGCGGCAGATCTCTTTGAAACGAGTCCGCGCTCCCATTAAGAGAGAACATTTTTCAGCCTTTATTTGCCTCTCCACCTCGCCAAGATCTTTTTACGTGAGAAACCCAATCCCTGTGTACATCTGAGCCTCTTCGCCGAGCGCAAGCGCAAGGAAGGAAGAGAGAGAGAGAGAGAGAGAGCGCGTTGGGGACGTTTTACGCGGGACCGAAGCCTCACCTCCAGGGGTTGTTTCCATGCTCCGCAAGGAGCCACGGACTCACCAGACGTGCGTTAAAAAGTGCACGACACTCTAGAAGTGGTGCTTTATGGGATAGGTGAAGGCTGACGACATGGGAGCGCAGTCCTCTTAGCCAGAGAGAGAGAGAGAGAGAGTAGTGTGTGTGTGTGTGTGTGTGTGTGTGTGTGTGTGTGTGTGTGGATAGAGTGGCTCTCAAGCAAGAGCCCAAAAGCTCCACATCTCTCTCCCCAAGTCGTCTAGGGGCTAAGAGGCCTGAGTGCAAGCACTTTCCCTGTGGACACCCACTTAAAGCCTCCCTTTTCAAGAACCCCCTCTTCTCAGAGCAGAGAGAGAGAGAGAGAGAGAGAGAGAGAGAGAGACGGAGAGAGAGAGAGAGAGAGAGAGAGACGGAGAGAAAGGGAGAGAGATTGGTCCACCTGGAATCCATGTGTGGTGCACCTTGATTTACTGGTGAGCTCAAACTGTCTGGCCAAGACAGTTATTGGGCAAGACGCAGTTTTTTAAACTAATCTGGTTCTCAGAAGTAGCCTGCGCCTCCATCACCCCTCCACCCCCACCCTGTCTCCCCTCCCCTCCCCTCCCCTCCCCCCAAACAAGAAGCCCCCCCCTCTCCTCCCCTACACTTGTCAGGCACGCCGATAAATCTGCGTGTTTGGAGATAGCATCGCTAACCCCCATGAGCTCCAGTGATCTCTGGCCGCCGAGTGCCAGACAAAGCGAGTCGATGAGGAGAGTGACAGATTGAGGAGATTGAGCTAATCACTACATGCGCTTCAGCACCTCTGCAGCACACCCCGCCTCGCCCGCCGCTGATAAGGGTGGGAAGGGAAGGCCACCCATTCCACTTTGGTGTCAGGTGGAGATAAGAACAAGAGGAAACAATATATCACAAGCCTAAGAACACTCGCATGAGGGTAGAGAAGAGAGAGAGAGAGAGAGAGAGAGAGAGGGCAGTAGTTGTAGTGCTCCAACCTAAAGCGATTTTCCATTTTTTCCCCATGAAAAATTGGGACAACAAAATTTTTTGTAGGGAAAAAAATGATAAAGTACAGTGAACCCACTCCCGCTGCTAATGACATCTAGCAGTCCTTTAACAGTTAATTTGTTCTACATAGCACTAAATATGAAAAGCCACTAAGAAATTCAACACTAAAATCACATCTATGATCCATCATTTTTATGAGGCCCGAATTGGAAAGTAAACAGAAGTTTAGCTTAGTGGATTTGCCAGACGGTATACCATTCAAAGCTGTCGTGAGATCTGACACCATTTATCAACCAAACCACCAGCTTCCTTAAAGGTTATACAAGGTAGAACGTTTCCCTACTTATTTAACCTATATACCCTTTCATAAATTTTTTAAAAATACAAATTTTATGGAAGAGAAGAGAGAGAATTAATCTTTATTTTGCCTGAAATGTAGAGTTCTTATGTGTGGGCTAAAGCAAAGTTCAGACAAGCAGCCGTTGAAGTGGGGCAGCTTAAAAAAGGCCTTTGATAGCTACCTAGCGACAAGTGACACAAGGCAGAAATGAAGGGAGTGGCTCCTGTGCAGGTCTCCCCTGCAGGCTGTAACTCCACGTCTCATGCCACACACACACACACACACACACACACACACACACACACACACACACACACACACACACACACAGGCTTATGGACACACACACACACACACACACACACACAGACTTATGGACACACACACATATATACACACACACACACACACACAGACTTATGGACACACACACACACACACACACACACACACACACACACACACACACACACACACACACACACACACACACACAAGCAACGCCCATATCCAGGCCCACTGCAAGGGGCTCATATGGTCCCTGGATATTAACTGCAAGTATATGGGGCTGTTTGGAAAGGCGCTGGTTTGATGGGAGGATCTGTTGAAATATTTGTGTGGTTGTGGCTGGAGGCTTGAGGCAGTTAGGGAAGCAGATCTCTGTGTGCAGCTCGTGACATAATACACACCCATACAGTACAGTGGAGCAGTCAGGCAGGCAGGCAGGAACGTTCCTTCAGTGGCATCTGCAACACAAACGCTGCCCCACGCTTTGCAAAAAAAAAAAAAAAAAAAAGAGAAAGACTGAGATGTTATTGCACGCTCTCCCACATAGTAAGTAAAATTAAACCATATGTCTCACAAGAGACCTCCCAGATTTGGAGGAAATGCGACAGATGCAAGGATCTGGCACAAAGCTCAAAGCCCAAGTCGATCCAGTCAGACTCATCATCGTTGTCATTTCCTGTTGTTCGAAACACACGTTCGCCGGAGACAGGTTGTGACTCAGGGCTGAAGTTACGCAATGCTGGCGTTTGAATCGTCAGGGGGTTTGCATCGTGTCTGTGTTAACGTCAGCCTCCTGATTGGTCAAATTGGTGTAATGAGTGGGTCTGATGAAAGGCAAAAAAATACACACACACACACACACACACACACACACACACACCAAATGGTCTATGCTGAAGAATAGTGGAAAATAACCGGATCCTTTATTTCTCACCTCTCCCTGATGCTGTCTTCACTGCTGCTGTTGTTAATCTGTTCCCTTTCTATGTGTGCTCTCTGTGCTGTATGTCAATGTACTCTAGTTGTCTGTGTTTGTGCAGGCTCTGTTATATGTCTGTAAATATGCGCTTATATGTATGTGTATATATATATGTATTTGTATGTGTGCGTGTGTGTGTTTGTGTGTGTGTGTGTGTGTGTGTGTGTGTGTGTGTGTGTGTGTGTGTGTGTGTGAAAGAGAGAGTGTGTGTGTGTGAGTAAGTGTGTGTGTGTGTGTGTGTGTGTGTGTGTGTGTGTGTGTGTGTGAGTGAAAGAGAGTGAGGGAAAGAGTGTGTGTGAATAGATGTGAGTGTGTGTGTGTGTGTGTGTGTGTGTGTGTGTGTGTGTCCACACGCGTGTTCTCTTACCTCTTCTCTTGTGTTCCTCACAGCATGCGATTGCCATCCCGTGGGCGCTGCGGGCAAAACCTGTAACCAAACCACGGGCCAATGTCCCTGTAAAGATGGCGTGACGGGTATCACGTGCAACCGTTGTGCTAAAGGCTACCAGCAGAGTCGCTCACCCATTGCCCCATGCATAAGTACGTGCACCTTGCCTTTCAGCAAAGCTCTCCTCACCCTTTTTTTAAACCACTAGTCTAGAAGAACTTACCGGAAGTCCTCAAGCACAGGGCAATGTGACGTCTAAAGGGCTCCACTGCAATGATCAGACGAGTAATGGCTCTCGGAAGTGACCCCTTATTTCCTCGTGTCAGTGCCTTTGCTGTGAAGCCCTCGGACCAAATGTTGAATGATTTGAACAGTGGAAAATGGAAAAGCCACCGTAAACAGACCATTAACACCCAAATACCCAATTGGACAATGTTACGATCTGCCACCTGCTGACAATCACTCGCCTTGATAAATCTCCAGCCCATAGAACACACAACCTAGGAATTGTGAAGTGTGTCTCCAGACATATATTTTGGCCAGGCAGGACATTAAAAAAAGGCACATGAACACTAAGTTAGGCCTTTTGCTATCTAAGACAACAATCTCATCCCCCGTGGTATCCCTGATTCCTCTGTAATTATTTGACTTTGGTGCTTTTGTCAATGAAACAGAGCTTGGAAACTGGACAAACTGCTCTCATAGAAATGAGTCACTCTTAAGTCGTTCTCTGGCACAAGTTAGTGGAGGGATCAATTAAACTCATAAATGTATTGGAATTGGATATCTTTTGGATTTTTGTCTTGGGAAAGTCAGAGAAAGTCATGTACAAATGTGAGAAACTTGGACAGACAGACATCCCAGAGATTGACTCGAAAATATTTAGTTTCACTTTTTTTTTTAAATTTAATAGTGAGATGATCTGTTTTGATTTTAACAGCCCACTCTAACCAGCACGTTTCGGTCCTGAGCCAAGTCGAATTTTAACAAGACCGGAGTCGCCGCCCCTAACTTCTTCTGGCCCAAAGCAGAGCACTGTAAATCCATACTGGTTGTTGATTATGAGAAGCAGCCCTGTTATTTTATCTCTCTGGTTGTAAATACTGATGGGCCCTGATCAGAGATGTAGAGCAATCATGGTGTTGGCAGTGGACTGTACAGTTGGCGACCACATTTTGCTCATATCCTAGACCACCCTATGATTCAGTTTAATCTCATTCGTATTTTGTTTACCACCACTGATGTTTATCATAATATGACTTTGCAAAACAAAGTTGTAAGTTTATATTTTTGTAAGTGAAATATATCTATATCTATATTTTTTTCTGCATTTTAGCCATCGTAAAACTTGAAAGACACCACTCTGACAAAGAAAGAATCGATTTAATTATTAAATTTACGAGTTTCATGTTCACTGGCAAAAGCATCAAAGAACTTAAGACCACCCATTACTTTGGCTTTATGAGGAATGCTGACAAAAATGAATTTGACTTGTTACCGAAATCTCACCAAATGGCTTTGGCCGCCTGCCCACAAAGAGAAAGAGTTGTAGGAATTCTTCAATCCAGGTTCCAATCCCAAGTTATTCTTCAGTCCTGTTTACAAGTCTAGAGATTGAGATTGAACACAGCTCTTCCATCAGCAAAAGGCTTGAAGAAAGAAGATGCCAAGTTGCCATAACCCAAGGCACATTTTTTTTTGTCAGAAGACTTGATTCTTTCTTCCTTTACACAGGCATTTTTAGAGCATGTTCTGTAGTTTTATGGTGCATTCTCTCTTGATGGGTCTTGTCTTGTGTTGGTAGTCTCTCTCTTCTGCTTTTCCTTTTGGCCTTGCCTATTTCTTGCTTTCACTTGCTAATTATTATGGGATGTGTGTTAATGTGTTTTAATGGTAGTGACCGACTTGGTACCACATTTTTTTTTACATTTCTGTGTGTTATCCTTGGTGTTCCAGGTGGCTATGATGTTTGTAAATGTCTACTTACTGTCCTACATACTCTTCTTCCTGTTAGATTACTCTAAAGAAGGGTCGAAAGAATCAAGTCTTGGACATCCACTTTAGAAGTGGCTCTTAAAGCTGACCAGGATTGGAGCTCTATCACTGTCAATCATTCGACAGTCTAAAATTAATACACTACATTCCTTACTCCCAACAATGTTTTTTGTTTTTGTTTTTTTTTTCAGCGATATTTAGGTCTGAATAACATGCACGTGCAAACATCTAATCTAAAAATGTTCCAAATCCAATAAATTCCAGGCTGATTTGACTGTGACAAAATGTAACAAACAAAATCATCTTTTAAGTAAGAAGTAATTTCCTGTCTACGCATTTTTCGTTCCTGTTTAACACCTCTTTCCGTTATGTCTTTCCTGACAACAGAGATTCCAATAGCACCACCAACAACCACTGCAAGCAGTACAGAAGAACCAGCAGGTAAGAACGTAGAAACTTCTAGAGTCTTTGATAGAAACTAAGTGGCCTCTAATACTTGTTCCCTCCAGCTAGAGAAACAGCTGTAGTAAGACTGTTCACTTCTGCATGTATCTCCATATCTATGTGAATAAACATGTCAGACATACAGTACTATAGCGGTGTGGAGCTTCTCCCTGGTGAAGTGTTCTCCCGGAAGATGAAGAGATTTGAAGGCTGTGTGTGTTTGTGTGTGTGTGTGTGTGTGTGTGTGTGTGTGTGTGTGTGTGTGTGTGTGTGTGTGTGTGTGTGTGTGTGTGTGTGTGTGTGTGTGTGTGTGTGTGTGTGTGTGTGTGTGTGTGTGTGTATGTGTCTGTGTGCGTGTGTGTGTGTGTGTGTGTGTGTGTGTGTGTGTATGTGTGTGTGTGTGTTGAACAAGTGGCGTCTCACTACAGACTCAAATTGGATCCCTCATGCCTCCTCCTCCCCCTGGCAGCCAGTTCATAAATATTAAATCAATTACCGCTGGCCTTGGGATGGGGCTCCTTTAATCTCACACTCTTCCGCCAATTAATCAGCCATAAGTGCCTCGCAGCGGGGCGCTGACGCACCAGGGCCCACCGATGCCTTATTGTTGATTTGTTGATTTTTTTTCCAACTTTTTTTCCCTTTTTTTTTTTTTTTTTTTTTAATTCCCCCTCCTGGTAGAATTATAATTTCAGGCGTCTGTGCTAATCACGGTTGCAGCTGTTGCAGGCTTTGAGAGGATACATTATATATCCTCTCCACTTCAACTTTTCATGGCTTCTGCTTTGCTTTACTTCTTTTTTTTTTAGCGTTCCCTCGTTCCTCGCAGGCGAGATGTTTTGCCAAATCCTGAATCTGATTTGGAAATCTGTTTATCATATGTTAGACATCAATCTATGACACAACATTTGCACAGAGCGATGGTTTCAAAATACCCTGAAAAGTATTTGGGTTATGGAATGATATGTTGGAATACAGTTACTGTTGTAGGAAACGGCTCAGTTAGGATGAACATGAACCGCTGTCGTGTCCTCTTAAATGATAGGGAATTGGAAAGGTAGACAAACACTGACAAGAATTGGGAATGGTCACAGATGCCTGGATTTGTCCCGTCTGGCAGTAAGGGCCGTAAAAACAGCGCTCTTCCCTTCCTAAAACTAAAACTACGCAATGGTAGCATGTGAGTGAAAAAGGCTCTGCAGCTGTTCCTCGACTTGGAGGCCTCTAATGCTTCACTGACAGATTAGATTGACAGTGGACCGAGTTCAGCTCAAGTTCCCTCCGTCTTTCTCACCCTTACTCCGTTCCATCCCTTCTTTTTTCCTTCCTTCTCTCTCTTTCCCTCTCTCTCTCTCTTCCTCCATCGTTTGCTGGCCCCCAGTGTGTGTCCCTTGGCGTGTGGAGTTTCTCACACGGTTCTCAGCGAGCTGATGGCCTTGGTGGCAGACACTAGGAGGCCCTGGGGGGACAGAGATTGTCTTTACCTAATGGGGCATCAAAGACAGGAGAGAGAGAGAGAGAGAGAGAGAGAGAGAGAGAGAGAGAGAGAGAGAGAGGGAGGGTGTTGGAGCTCACCTAAAACAAACAAATAGGCCCCCTCACAGACAAAAAAATCATCAATTTACTCCCACCGTGTTTGCATTGCTTCCTTTGACTCTACAACACAAGGAAGCTTGAGAACTGGCCCATGTTTTGTGGCTAAAATATCATAATTTTCATTCTACTTACAATTGTTATACTAATTCTCTAGTTAATAGTGCTCCATATCTCTATATCTAGAAACAACTAAGATCAACATGAACGCTAGGATTTCTTTTATCGTGTTTCTTATCTGTATATCCAGTAACACCTTGAAGCAATGAAGGCAAGAATTGAGTTTAAAACTAGTAGACTGGTGGATATAAAACCCACACAAACCCCTCTAAACACCCTTCTAAACACTCTTCTAAACACTTCCCACAGTCGGCATGGCGCTGCCAGAACATGTTAATGGGTGTTTGAGGGTAGTCCAGTAAGCCCTGTCACACTGTAAAGGTTTGTTTTTATTATGTGCTGGTTCCTACCCTCCACCCACAAGTGCACTGTGTGTATCCTGGATGGGATGGCTGGTGAGAACAACATTTGTTTTTATCCAGACTTTGTAGGACTACATGCAATCCAAAGTAATGACGCCAAAACAAATAATCTGATGATGTTGATGTTGTGTTACACTGTGCCACTTTAAACATGTTAAGAATCTCAGTTTTATCAGACTGCAGGTTCTGTAAATTATGATTAAAAATCATTTAAGATCAAGCATATAGCTAGAGTAGCAATCCTGAACCTTACTATCAAGACTAGATTGGAGCATGCACTAGAAATGGGAAAGGTTAGTTTTAATGAAAATGAAAATGACATTTGCTAAAAAAAAAAACGATTGGCTAGATTTTTCTAAAATGTTATGGTGTTATGACGTTATGCTGAAATTCTCCATGAAAGCGTAGCCCTCAGACTCAACACGGAGGGAAAAAACCCCAAATCAATCTGATTGGTAGGCGTGGCCCTTAGACAGACAGACAGATTGACGCAGTTCCATCACAATGGCCCTGTTGGACCACCCAGGCGTTGGGCTGTGAGTTTGCATTTATTACCTTGTCTCACCAGAGCGCTGAAGCCCACCTAGGCCTAACCTAGGACAGCCAAAGCTATTGGAGAAAGAAAACTCTGATCTCATGCATTGGGTTGATGAGGAGCAGATGTGGACCTCCTCCCTTATCAGTGGCATTTCGCCCAACCCACCCAACCAGCCCCCAATCGTCCTGACTCACCAACCTCCTCCGTCAAGGATCATGGAATACTGACCAAGATAAAGGCATTTCAATGGGAGCAAACTGGAATACTTCCTGTCTGCATAAATGCATTACATCACAATAAGAAAAGATTCTGTAAAGTTCTAGCAGCCAATGAGATCTTGACTGCATAGAGTCTGCATAAAGGGGGATTTTGCCCCCCTTCCCCTTGCAAAAATAGAACCAGGAACTTAACAAACGTTGAGATCTCTCGCTCCGCTTCAACCCTCTCTGGCCAAGTCTCCCCCCCCAACCCCCTTGAGTCTCCAGTACAATGCCCTGGTGCTTGGGAGACAGCGGCGAGAACCTGCAGACTCCTTGTGGAGAAGGCTGGGCTAGGGTGGGGTGGGTTGGGGTGGGATACGGTGGGGTGGGGCGGACAGCTGTGCAGCAGGTGCCTCCCTGGGCCCAGGGAAGGGGCGTGAGGGGTGAGGGGGCACCGAGGATAGGATAGGATGGAGGGGAGGGGTGGGGAGGGTGGGGGGATGTTAATTTGTCTCTTCAGCAATGGGGTCTCTTGACCACATGGAGAGGGCTGGAATGCATGGCAAATACCTTCGATTGCCAGGCCCAGACAAAACACATATTGTGCAGGAGGTCACGGATGGTGTGAGTCGGCACTCCCCCACCACCCACCTCTGTCTTCCCCCACCTCTCCCCACACACACACACACACACACACACACACACACACACACACACACACACACACACACACCACGAGTGAAAGAGATGTCTTGAGAGGAATGCGCTGCAGTAGAGATTAGCAGTTGCTGATGATGCCACTGAAGCCGTTGGAGACCACAGTGATGATCGGCGTGATCACCGCGATAAGGAGAGTCCCCCCCCCCCCTCTCTGTCTGTGCTGTGTGCTCAGAGAGGGTTAAAGCGGAGCGAGACGTTCCTGGTTCTTTTTTTGCAAGGGGGAGGGTGGCAAAATCCCCCTTTATGCAGACTAAAGCTCAATTCAGACTGAAGATCCGCAACGAGATGAGACGGTTTTAGAGAGTAGTTGCGGCGGTGTGAATCAATAATCACAGGTTGTTGCAAGCAGTTGCAAGCCGTCGCAAAAGATTTAACATGTCAAATCACAGTTTGCTCCCACTGAAATGCACATCTATGCTGAAATGTAGTATGATGCGATATCTTGCTCAGTTTTCCATAATGGTGTGCTCCTCGGTGGGAGTGGAGAATTCCATCTAGCTCCAGCTCCAGATGGAAGCATTCACATGACTGGGGAAGCCGCCACACCCCACCCCACCCCATCCCACCCTACCCTGCTCTGGAGGTTCTGCCACACCCCATCCTGTTCTGGAGGTTCTGCTTCATGATTAGCTCCTCACACCCTTGTCTGCACTTCTGTTCCACTCTGGAGACCTTCGGAACCGGGTCAACTGGACCTGCTGAAGCTCCGCTTGTTTTTTTCTGCTCCGAAAGAAAAACAGATGAAGTAAAAAAGAGAAATCATCCTGAGAGAAAGAGAGAGAGAGAGAGAGAGAGAGAGAGAGAGAGATGGAGGGATGGGTGTTGAGAACAGTATAATGAATGCTGTTTGATGTTTGCTGCTTGCCTCGCTGTGACTTGTCTTTTCTCACTAACTATCAGTTGAGCCTCTGGCTGGCCTCTGGCTGGCCTCTGGCTGACTTGCCCTGCTGATTTGAACGAGGCTCATTGGCTGGAACTGGAGGACCCAAAGCTCTGGTCATGATCAGCACTCCTACCACTCCAAGCTCTCCAGCCATCTCAAACCCATTTTCTCTCCCTTCACCCAATGCATCAAACCTACCATGAGCTGAGCGTTAAGAGACTTTGGAAGACGAAGACTTCTTCCAAATGGGCCAGACCGTTTTCTCTCCTAATGTGTGAGAATTAATGAGAAAAAGGGGAAAGAAATGTCTGTCTACACCCCCCTCCCTCTCTCTCAGGCTCTCTGGAAGAGACCCAAGCCCATTGAGTGAGCTTCCCAGCAGCAGAGGCAGCCCCAGGCCTGGGCCTATAATCTAATTACATTATAATCGGCCTATAATCTAATTACATGCTTTATTTGCAGCAATTTGTTTCTCAATCAGTCTCGTTTGTGGCGAGAGAAAGCCTTCCCCCTGTGCTGTTCTTCACACTTCATTGTGACAGTTCCCAGGCCAGTGTGTGGGACGCTACAGTTAGTCTGATACTGACGACGTCCCACTGCTCCGCTGACCCCAGACAGCAAGCCCAACACACTCGCCTGCCTGCCTGCCTGGCTGGATGCTCTCTCTCTCTTTTCACTCTCTCTCTCTCTCTCTCTCTCTCTCTCTCTCTCTCTCTCTCTCTCTCTCTATCTCTCTCTCTCTCTCTCTCACACACACATGCCCTTAGACTCCCTTTTTCCCTGACTTATCTAGCGGGTGAAAAGCCCAGCATGGTAGGTTGTCAGTGCATTGGGAGGCAACAGGGCGGCACAGCGGTGTGGAGCGCGAAGTGCTTTGGGAGGGAAAGGGGCTTTCTTTTACAGTAAGGGAGCTCACGCACACACACACACACACACACACACATAGAAAAGCGAGAGAAAGAGCTTCATTAGGCATATAGAGAGCAGAGCAAGCAAGCATTACCCCTCCAGTCTCTACTCCAACCTTGAGGAGGAGGCCATGACACTGTTAAATGAGGCAGAGATTGGCTTGTTTTCACACACTGTCTATTGAGAGAGAGAGAGAGAGAGAGAGAGAGAGAGAGAGAGAGAGAGAGAGAGAGAGAGAGAGAGAGAGAAGAGAGAGAGAGACGGACGATGCCAGCCAGGCTATCATACACAAAGGCAGGCAAGCAAGCAAGCAATTCAGATGTCTTTTCAAGCCCTTAGTGACACCTTCTCTTCCTGCTCTGTGAACATGAACGCTGCTACTCCAGTGCTGTTCTCTACCAGTACTGCTGCTGCACAGAGTGTGTTTGTCCCTGTGGTTGGGAGCTGGAGTGGAGTGGAATAGAGTGTGGATGAGGAGCTACTGTCCTAAGAAGGACAGCTAATGGGGAATAAGGGCTATCAAAGGGAAGTATCATGACGGCACCAGAGGGGGGTTCTTGGGGAAAACAAAAGCGCCCTTTGCCACGGTGCTCCTCATTTACATGGAAATCAGGCCAGCCACAATATGGACTCCTCTGCTGTCTTTACTTCTATCTCTCTCTCCCTCTCTCTTTCTTTCTTTCTTTCTTTCTTTCTTTCTTTCTTTCTTTCTTTCTTTCTTTCTTTCTCTCTCTCTCTCTCTCTGTCTCTCTTACTTTGTTTACAGTTCTCTTTCTTTTTCTCTCTTTCTCTCTCTCTCTCTTACTCTGTTTACTGTTCTCTCTTTCTTTTTATCTCTCACTCTGTCTGTCTCTCTTTCTCTGTTAACTCTTCTGTCTCTTTCTTTCTTTCTGTCTCTCTCTGTCTCTGTCTGCTTTTATTTGATGCGCTGTCCCGAGTTATCACTGATTCAGGGTTTAGTAGAAAAGCAGCCTCCCTCCCCTTTCAACGGTTTTCTGTCTTCCCTCCCCAAGTACCCCTTGTCTCTGTGCTTTTTTTTTTTTTTGGAGAGGGGAATGGGGGGTGAGGTGGGGGGTGCATTTTTTTTGTCATTCCGTTGTCGCCCGGGCAACCTCATTGAGACGGAATATAAAAGGAGAGTAAAAGGCAGGCAGGGAGCGAGCGAGAGGGTCGCACAAAAACAATGCAGTTTGTTCATATTCAGACCAGCTGAAAGGCTCTGACCTGCCCTAAGCTGGGTTGCCTCTTCTTTCTCTCTCTCTCTCTCTCCCTTCTTCTCTCTCTCTACTTTCTTCCCTCCCCCTCTCTCTCTCCCTCCCTCCTCTTGTCTCACCATCAGCCCCTCCAAAGCCAGAAGACTGATAACACAATGTGTGAGGTGGGAAGGGGGCAAAAAAAAACCCCAAAAAACAATAAGAGACACTCTGATTGTATTTGTAGGATGGAGATGAGTTGATGGGGCACAAAAGACTATCATCTTTTTTGAGGCACAATTGATTTTCACTTCTTTTTTACTTTTTTTTTTTAACCAATGACTATTGCCATGTATGAAGTGTTTCAAGTGCTCCAGAAAGCAAGCTCTCTCTGGCGTAGTGACAGTACATTACAGTCAATCAGCAGCAAGCCTGCCGAGCTGTTCCCACTAAGGTCCAAGGCGTGTTGAGCGTCAGGGAACGCCGAAGCAGACGCCGCCATTTATCATAAATCTCTGGCGCGCACAGAGAGCGCCTGAACTGGTGATCTGGAACAGGCGCTTGGCGCGCTCTCTCTCTCTCTCTCTCTCTTTCTCTTTCTCTTTCCCTCTCTATATATCTCTCTCTTTCTTTCTCCCTCTCTCTCTCCCTCCCTCCCTCTCTCTCTGTCTTTCTTTCTCTCTCTCTCTGTGCTCGCTCCGAGAAGGAGGGCCGTGGCCAATGCCGCCAACGCCGCTTGGCTCAGGGGCCCCCACTGTTTATTTGTTCGCCCCCGGCAGATTTGACACCAAAAAGGACTTTTGGGTAATGCTTCATGGGCTACTAATTTTCCCCTGGCTTCCTTTTGTCTGCAGACAACCTCTACAACCACCACCACCACCACCCACACCCACAACCCCACCAACCCAACCCACACCCACACCCACACCCACACCCGCCACCTCCCAGCCCTGGCCAGCACCCCCAACACCCCAACCCACACCCACACCCGCCACCTCCCAGCCCTGGCCAGCACCCCCAACACCCCCCCTCCACCTCCTCCTCCTCCTCCTCCTCCACCTCCTTCTCCACCTCCCAGTGTAATAAATGCCAAAGGCTGACACTGCTCAGGAGGTGGGGTGGGTTGGGGTGGGGTTGGGGTGGTGGAGCACGGCGCAGGCGACCAGGCGAACGGTCGGCACGGCAGCCCTGGGTGTCACTGATGGTGATGGAAAAGTTTAGGGTGGAGCTGCACCCGTTGTTGTATTTGGTCCCGTCCATAGAAAAAAAAGAAAACCCAGCCACTTTGACTGAGGGGTTGCCAGGGGAGGTTGGGATGGGTGGGGGCGGGGTGGGTGAAAAAGAAGGGGACGGGTGGATGGGTTGGGGGTGAGTGGGTGGGTGGTGGGGGGGGTTCGGGTGGTATAATAATCCTTAATCAGGCTGGCCGAGTGTGTGTGTGTGTGTGTGTGTGTGTGTGTGTGTGATTCAAAAGGAGTTGATGGGCACAATGGACGGCGGGGCACAAAGGTCCCCTGGCAGGGCCAGTCCAGGGCCACAGACGGACACAGGCTGGAGCACGCGGGGGCTTTTGTCTGCCTCTTTTGGGGTGGTGGGGGGGTACTCTACTGAATGCCCCCCCCCAATAAAGCCTATTAGAGACAGAGAAAGCCCAATTGGAGTGGGCAGATGGGTAGAGTAGGAGGCCAGGGGGAGGCCTCTAAGGATCTGTCTAAGGACACGTCTTGAATTCTCATACTAGACTTTTAGCTCTCTCTCTTGTTGTTGTTCTTTTTCTTCTTTGGCTGGTTGTAAGAATGTGTTTGTAACCTTTTCTCCTTTTGCTCAACCCCACTCCCCCTCTTTCTCTCTGTCTGTCTGTCTGTCTGTGTGTCTCTCCATCTGTCTGTGTGTCCTGTTGTGCAGACTGTGACTCCTACTGCAAAGCATCGAAAGGGAAGCTGAAGATCAACATGAAGAAATACTGCAAGAAAGATTACGGTGAGTAGACGGCACCATTCAACCAGATCTGCTCGTACAAGTGGACACACACACACACACACACACACACACACACACACACACACACACACACACTGTCTTTACTTCTCTCTCACACCCTCTCATACACGGCCTCACACACACACACACACACACACACACACACAGTCTTTCCCTCTCTCTCACGACATCACACACACACACACACACACATAAACTGTCCTTCCCTTTCTCTCTCTCTCTCTCTCTCTCTCTCTCTCTCTTTCTCTCTCACACACACACACTCACACACGCTTACACAAACACACACACAGTCTTTCCCTCTCTCTCACGACATCACAGACACATAAACTGTCCTTCCCTTACTCTCTCTCTGTCTCTCTCTCACTCACACACATACACACACACACACACACACACACACACACACACACACACACACACACACACACACACACACACACACACACACAGAAGAGGATGTGTGGCCTGTGCTACATCTTTATTCTTCCTCAGCCCCAACTGCTCCCCAGGGCCTGTTCAGTGCTCAGTGTTGAGCGGCTGGGCTGCCTGGGCTGGGCTATTGTAGTGATGGCTTACTCGGCTCTTTCAAGAAGAAAGTCAGAGGATCAAACAGGAGGAAAGACCATCAGAGAAGGGGCTTATTTGGGCTTCTCCACAGCGCAGTGTGTGTGTGTGTGTGTGTGTGTGTCTGTGTCTGTGTCTGTGTGTGTCTGTGTCTGTGTCTGTGTCTGTGTGTGTGTGTTGGGGTTGGGGGGGTGGGGGTCTGCGTTTGACGGACAGCCCAGCAGGTAGTTAAGCACAAAGCGGATCAAGCCGTGGCACTGTGACGGACAGAGGGGACCTGGGCGCTCTCCCGGAGCCTCATTAAGGGGAAGACTCAGGGCTCTGTCCGGCATTCCTGTGGCCAGCCAGCGTTCTCATGTCATTGAAAAGCACAGAAGCATCAGATGAGCTCTCCTGACCTTCCCTGCCTCCCCCTAGGGTGGCTGCCGGGGGTGGAAGTGAGGGGTGGGGGTGGGGTGGGGTGAGGTGGACGTGGGGGTGGAGGGCAGGGGCGATCATTCAACCGTGGCAAGGGTGCTCGCAAACGGTTCGGCAGACTTTATTACAGGCAGTTGGTACATCTGGATTTGAGGTACCGCCAGCTATTTTCCCTTCAGATGGCTTTTAAAGATATCCTTTTGCGATGCCAGAGCCGAGATATGCAGTTGTGCTTAACCGCACCGTATGTACACACACAAGCAGAGAGGGTCTCGGAGGACCCTCGTATCCACTCTTGTCCTAAAGCAAGATCCACTGAACCCTTTTCAGCATTCCTGACTCCAGGAAGTGAGACATGGGAGGCATATCGCTATCAGTCAAGTCAAACTCCAAGTTCCCCCACCCCAGGGCTCAAGCAACGTAAGCAAATGTAAAAAGAGTTTTCTGTTGGAGAAGTCTCATGTCTCACGTTCACGTTCACGTTGCTGTAGTGTCTTACTCAGGTTGAGGACTATGGAAATGTACAAACAAATGAGTCCTCACATTCTTATGAACATATATTTCCAAGGACCTCTCTCTCTCTCTCTGTGTGTGTGTGTGTGTGTGTGTGTGTGTGTGTGTGTGAGGG
>JAODXP020000035.1:9989180-10001680 GCA_027497455.2 Sardinella longiceps | reverse complement strand
TTCCAAGATTCTAAAACATTCCATGGTAGTAAACTGAACATTCTATCATTGAAATGCATTGAATTTATCCCTTATTCTGACTGGGTAATAACATTTAAAACATATCTACAGTAAAGTCACTTTCTTTGAAATAATGCACGTGGGAAGCCCATAAACTAGGAAGACCTGAATAGATAGAAGCTATTCATGCACAAGCATGTACAGTAAAACCACTTTTATCTCTTCTTCCCAAAATTCTTCCCAAATCTTGGGCTTCGGATGTGCATTATTTGAAAGAAAGTGACTTTAGACATGTTTTAAATGTTATTACCCATTTTTTCCAAGTCAGAAAAAGGGATAAATGCAATGCATTTCAGTGACAGAATGTTCAGTTTACTATCAGGGAATGTTTTTAGAATCTCAGAATGTTCAGGTGTGAAATAAGAACACTGAGCGTTGATAACCTTTCGGACAGGCTTTGTTTTATTGGAAGTTTCCATTGGAGCTCATTAGTGTGTGTGTGTGTGTGTGTGTGTGTGTGTGTGTGTGTGAAGAGGGTGGGGGTCACATCAGTTTGAAGGTCTCTGGGACAACGATCAGCCAGCATTTATTAAAGATTGTAAAATCCAATGTTCTTCCGCACCTTACAGATTTTTATGCTGCATTTTCTGTTCCACTCCTAAAACTCATTTTGGGGAAAAAGAAAGAAAAAAGAAAAATGAAATTTTGGGATGTCTTACAAGTCATTTCAATACGCTCCATTGCTATCGCTGGAGTTTTTTGGTCATTGTTTTAGGAAACTTTGATTTCGGAAAGAAACGGTTACAGTGGGGAAATTTATGACACGGACAGGCGTTTGCTAGTTTCCACTGCCGACAGATATATTCCCAGCTGGAGTGGCTACGGCAACAGCAGCTGAGAACAAGAATGCGCAGGGCCACACAGATAGGAGACAGAGGTCACCGCGGGGAAAGAATGCTCGTTTGTCGGGAAGAGACTGGCACCTAACGCATTCGCACTATTTGTTTCACGCGGCGATCAAGTAACCTCACACTGCTCCATGTGTTTTGTGTCAACATGAAATAATTAAACTGATTTGGAAGTTCTGTTTCTACGCCTGCAGTTTTTGTTTTATTTTTTTTAATCTTTGATCTGTCATTGCAGGTTCCCCAAAACACTGTGGTTTAATCACATAATTATGCATACAGAAATCTACACTGCCAGTGCATAATCACATGTCTATTTTCGGGGAAATAATCATTAAAATAAAAGCTGTTCTCATATAATTATTTTTAATCATGCAACTGCTAGTTGGACTAAAATGTAACAATAAACTGTATAATTTAGATTAAATACCGTCCCAGAGTGCACCATTATCAAGTAAATAATTCCCGTATTCTTTCTCACCCACTTTTCTTCTCTCTTCTCTCTTTCAACAGCCGTCCAGGTTCACATCCTCAAGGCGGACAAGGCGGGCGAGTGGTGGAAGTTCACCGTCAACATCATCTCCGTCTACAAGCAGGGCGAGAGCCGCATCCGCCGCGGGGACCAGATCCTTTGGGTGCGTGCCAAGGACGTGGCCTGCAAATGCCCCAAGATCAAACCGGGCAAGAAGTACCTGCTGCTGGGCAACGACGAGGACTCGCCGGGCCAGAGTGGCGTGGTGGCGGACAAGGGCAGCCTGGTCATCCAGTGGAGGGACACTTGGGCCCGCAGGCTCCGGAAGTTTCAGCAGCGCGAGAAGAAAGGGAAGTGTAAGAAGGCCTAGGAGGACGAGGAGGAGGAGGAGGAGAGACGACAAGAGAGGCGCCCGGGGGGGAGGTGGGGGGGTGGGGGACGACTCAGAGCTGGACGGACAGATGGAGGGATGGGATAAAAAAGAAGAGGAAAGACTGAGAGACGAAAGGACAGTGGGAAAGAGAGAGAAAGAAAGAGAGAGAAAAAGAAGGAGAGAGGGATTGACCGTTGCTGCTTTGAGTGGAGGCATGAAGAGATTATTAGGATGATTATTTTCAAATAGGAACTTTTTTTTTTGTTCGTGAAGGAGCTCACCTTGCATTTTTCTTGTCATTTGTTTATCATTTACTTCAAAATTGCTTTCTTTCATGTGGATTTTGCCGAGTTTGCACCTACAGTACTGTATACTCACCTAAACCCATTTCACTTTTCCAGAGTTAGGTTTATTTTTCTTGGCTCCATTAAGTCTTGAACCAGTTCCATTGAGACATTTTTCTCCACTGCTAATGAAAAACAAAGCATAAGCCATCGCAACCAACTCTATTAACTCCAGTACAGGAGTCCGTTTCCTAAAAGCATAGTTGCTAACCAGTTAGCAACTTAGTTAGTTGGCAATGGGAAATTGCATTGTAACCAACATAGTTGCTAACTTAGTTAGCTACTATGCTTTTGAGAAACAGACCCCAGGCCAGTAAAGGACAATACTGATAATATGTCAAATCTTTTGGGAGGGAATTCAGCTCTGGGGTTCAGTGAAGGCAACAGAGAAACTGTGGAGGGGTTTTCACATTATACTTTATGACTTAGTTTTCTTAGGTGTCAGATTTCATGAATACAAAACAATTTATCACAATATTTATTTATAATAATAAAATGATATTTTAGCTAAAACATGGTGGTAAAAACTATGGTCATGTATAAGTACTAATCCTGTCAACAGAGACACTCGATCATCTCCTTGGAGTGCCACCAAATTGCATGAAAAGGCTTTGTCTAATGGCTTCATCTTCCATCTCCATGGGTGTAATGACAAAGACCATACGGAGTTAAGAAGTTCACGGCCCTTTAGAAGCATAACATTAGTCTCTATTAGACGTAAACATTGGACATTCTTACACAGGCTTTTGTTTGTTTTGTCTGGGGAGAGAGTCGGTGCAGTATTTAGGGTAGGGGCGAGGGCAAGAGGTTCAAATGAAAGTTATTGTTTAATTCTGATCATTGAAGCCTTTGTGTATAGTAGCTCACTATTGCATGTAGGAGTTTCACATTCTAGAGAGCTGATTGTTCATCTTCCTTTTTTTTTTTTTTAACCGGTGCTGCTCTGTGATCACTAATCTCAACATTATTTTGGATTATTCTGCATTTACATCCATACAGGAAAGGACTGACAAGGAAACTGTTTTTTTTCTTCTTCTCTCACTGCTATGAACACTTAAAGCGATTCTTGGTGGCACAAGATAAAAGACTGACCATACCATCATTTTCTTTCTTTCTTCTTTTTGTGTATGGTTTGTTTTTTCATGTATTGTTATTGTTTCCAATGGTTGGAACCATTTCAAGGTTGGAGGGGAAAAAAAACGACTAAACAAAAAAACAACAACCCTGTGGACAATGTCAGAGGTTCATCAAACTAACTCTACTGCTTAAAAGATGGAGTGGGGTTTCATGGCAGCTCCTGATGGTTACCGGAATTTGTGGAGCTCTGATTGTAGTGAAGCTTGTTTTGGTCCCAAAAGATTTGAGGAGCTTGCATTGGTCTATACCGTATATTCAAGGTGTGTATATCATATAGTCACACAGAGTATTATTTTGTAACGTCTGCTATAAGATAACTAGAAAACACTGCAGCTTCTCTACATGGCTCTCAAAAGTCTGGAAAGTATTAAACCTGTGAAACAAGAGAGCAGCATTTCTCAATGTAGCAGAGAAACACCCTCATATCCTCAATTCAATATTTTCACATATAAATTATTGTATTGTACTTGGATACAATGAACCCATTAATTTCCCCTGCTTAATCTGATTGGGTATTTCCTTTTTAAATTCACAAAATCATCATTGATATCACTGTTATTTATTTTACAAACAATTTAGTGAAATAATATGAATAATATTTAGAAATCTTTCAGACAGGAAAAACACCCTGGCCCTTGGTTTAAATAAGCAGATTATGATGCTGGAACGAATACCTCCAGTACTCCTGACCACAACATATAAACATTTGAATACATTTCAAACAGTTTGGACTTATTTCAAAAGCATAAATAAAAACACAGTGCACATATTTATTTGAGCTGTCACTGTGCAGAGAGTTTGAAAGACTGTTCAAGGACTATTAAGCCTGCTTAATCCATTTATATTTATATAAATATATATAGTTGTCTATTTTGCCAATAAAATATAAGAGCATTGGTGCCATGTGAGCGCTAGTATAAACTGTCACTAAAATGGTTTTCCAGTCCAAATGTAATTTGTATCGATACGTTTTCCTTTCTTTCTTTCTTTTGCAAACACAAAATCTGGAAGAGGATTATTTGGGGGGAAATATTGCTTGGAAGTATTTAGCAATAATATGGCAATCATGGAAATAAGATAAATATCACTAATAAATATCTCTAGGGTTGTCAAGGGCATTATTTTTGCAGTAATACATTTCCTGATCCACACAACGATCTCCACATAGATTTCCCTGACCTAAAGTGACTCACTCAATCCGTAACTTTATTTTTGCCCTGATGAGATCATACAAATCATACATTATCCACCCTTTTTTTAGCGGAACGAAAGATGAGGTGAAACATGAGCTCTTAGTGTGTCTTATTGATTTCAAGTTTGTCAGTCGTTCACTTGTCACATATAGATCACAAAGTGTCAAGCATTTTGGAACATTGTAAGAGAACACGCTACCATTTCAGCCGGTGATGCACCAAGATGTGATACAGTGACGCAGGAATCGGCATCAAGAATCTGAAATGGAAATTTTACTTGTACAGTTTATTTCTTTTATTCCTATATACATACATACATGCATATATTGTGTGTGTGTGTATATGTGTATGTATTTATACACAAACACACACACAGACAGACACAAACACACACACACACACATGCTATGTACTGCTGTTGTTGCAATGATGAAACACAAAGCTATAAGATGTACTATTTATACATACACTGATATGTTACTGTCCTCCTCTTTATATTCATTGACTACAGTACCATATGTAAATGTATCCATGTTTGGCACTAGATATCTAATCACATCACAAACTCATTTTTGTACCTGTAATACCACGATGTAAATTTTTAGATCAGTCGTTCTTTTGGGGCAATGAGATCGATGACGAGTGTCCTGGTTCTACGTGCGACCAGCAGTTGCTTTCTGTTTCATGCTGACTTGTAAATTTAGCTATGGCCAATGCAAGAAAGTCTGCAATGTTGTTTGATGTGTACTAATATATTATGGTTCTTATGTATGGAAATATTTAATGACACAAGACAGTGTGGATTTTGTTATTTACCTTTTTTTATTATCTTTTATGGTTGTTTAGATGGTTGGAATTCAAAACCAGATTGGGGGTGGGGGTGGGGGGTTATGGGGGAGGGTCATGGAAATGCTAACTACTGAGCATCAACCTGGTAGAACTAAATTCAGCAATTCGGTTGAAAAAAAATAAAAAAAATAAACCCTTTCATGTCACTAGGGTCCTCGACCTCCTCTGTCGTCATTGTGTGGTAGACAGAGCGTTGATTGTGCTAGCTGGGATACCTTGAGGGCACAGACCTGACGCTAACACACACACACACACACACACACACACACAGAGACAGACAGACACACACACACACAGATCTACCTGAGATGGAGCTGAATGATGAGGCTCTTTAGAGTCCCAGTAGCCCAGCAGTTGTGTCATCATAGCTCTACATACAACAACAGCACCTGTTTGCTTCTGGCTGACTTTAGGTGCCAATAACATGTCCTTGCACTTTCTACCGACTGCTGTTTGTTTACGGATTAATCAAATGAATATGGAATTATTATAAAAGTAAGCTGGAGTCAGGGGTACAGGGTTAGAGCAACTGTAAAATGTGTTTATTAGAAATTAGAACCACAGAGCTAAATTGATTTACAGAAAAGTCAAACAGTCTGGTTAGCAACGAATCGTCTAAGTTTGTTTTGGATGTTTCTCCAAAAACATTATAAAATTTCAAGACAAACGATTTAACATAGCATACCACATTAAGACCAGTATTGCTAAGCAAGAGGAATTCTAGTACAGGCGTGTGTGGGTGTGTGTGTGTGTGTGTGCTCTCAGACCCGAGAGGGGAGGATATTGTATTGCTTGGGCGGTCGGTCGTGAGGACCCGCTGCCGCCCTCGAAACCAAACAACAGCCGTTTAAGGAATCAAAACCCTGCTGCGTTGGCATCTCCTGCAGTCCCCTCACTCCTTGGCATCGGCTTTGGCCAGCAGCACTTTCCCTTCATTTTCACAAGGAGGGCAAGTGAAGGGCAATGAGCCTCGATGAAGGGAGGAAGAGATGAGAGGAGAGGAGAGGAGGGAAGGAGAGAACGGGGCTGGGCCCCCTGTTGTCTGTACTGTACACAAGTCCACAAACCCAAGCCCACACTCCTGTTGTCCTCGCTGACAGGTACCGAGAGAGCAGCGGTTAAAAAAAAGAGAGAGAGACGTCCAGTTCTAGTCGTCATGGGTGAGCTCTTCATTAGCTAGTAGGCCATACAGCAACCATCACGATGGCAATCAACAACAGCACAATCACCACCAGCATGCCTGCAGGGAGAGACAAAGACACAAACAGACAGACACAAGAGGAGGTTAGAAAAAAACGACTCTTTTCAGTTCGGCTCTGAGAATAAATGTATCCCACAATGCATCTCTTCTCCTTCACTTACTAACTTATTCAAAACACAAACAAAATAACTACAGAAATTTGACCTGAAAAAATGAAATCTAACAGGGTGGTTATGAAAAGCATTACTACTAATGTACAACTTTTTCCACATCAGCACATGATGGGGGTCTCTGTAAGCATTCACAGCAGGACTACATTAAAACTGTCACATGCGTGGGTGTGGCAGAGATTCCTGGAAACAGACTTTTTAAAACGGTTACAGTAACAATCTCCCTTTTTTTCCTCAATCACACAATGAAGATGAAGACAATGACAAAGTTGTTTCATTCTTCAGTAGCAAGCAAGCAAACGCTGCTTCTGGGAGGTCTGGTGTGGCGCGTGGCGCAAGGGCAATAGAAGCATAAAATACTTGCTGGAGTAGAAACGTGCTCTAAGAGTGTAAAAGTTACTGGCGAGCGTTTAAAGATGACAGCTCAGATAGCCACGTGTGGAGCAAAGGGCCTGCAGTGTGTCAGCAGGACCGCCACTGCGTTCGTTTGCTCTCTCTCTCGCACTCTCGCTCTCTCTCACACACACACAGTTTCTCTCTCTCTCTAACACACACATAGTTTCTCTCTCTCTCTCTCTCTCACACACACACACACTCACACAGTTTTCTCTCACACATACAGTTTTCTCTCTGTCCTCTCTTACACACATACTGCGCACGCACACACACACACACTCACACACACAAATACACACAGACTCTAAGAGCTCTCTCTCTCTCTCTCTCTCTCACACACACACACACACACACACACACACACTTAAAAGAATCAGAATATCTCACCAGAACAGCTCACCTTCGAACCTTAAGAAAAATGTTCTATGCAAGCATGTTTGGCCTGTGATCAATGCTGACTAAACTAAAAAAACTAACTGCCCACTGGAACTGAATTTTTTCGGCTTTGCCAACACGTAGAAAAACCAAATGTATTCTTGTGCAGTTGCTCAATATTTTGTCATGATATGTATCTTCAAGAAACTTGGATAAACTGAAGTAGTAAAATCGCTTAGTCAAATGTCTGAACTGAGCTGACAAATTCAAACATGATCGGATCTATTCGGCATTAAGCTGGAATTTTCCACAGTAAATCAATACCACATTCGCTTTCTGAACAGAACACTTGATTATTTTTTTTCTACCCATATTTTTATATGTAGGTAATTTTATTTGGTTTTGGGAGAGACTTTAATACAATTAAATAAAGATATCGGGTTTGGGCGACAGCAACACTGGTAGCTTTTAAACTCAGTGTATTGGGTCCAAAAAACTAAAAGGATCTTTGGGTAACAAATTAAATATGTATGTGGAAGTGGTATTGAAAAGCATCCCTGTCGGTGGCGGTGCCGATGGTCAAATTTCGCAAAATAAGCTTGGCTTCCACCCGGATCTGCAGCTGTTTCAAATAGTTTGGAAGAAATGTCCCTGGAAGCTGTTGTTTGGAAAATCAAAGGAATGCTCCGTGCGCCATAGGTCACAGACTTTCTAAGGCTAACAATTCCTTAACTCACAGTACAAGTGACAAGTGGATCAACATTATCCTGCCCCTCACACACACACACACAAACACACACACACACACACACACACACACACACACACACACACACACACACACACACCAAACACAGCGACACACACACATACACACAACCCCTCCTGGCACCTGTCACAATAGGTCATACGTTCCCTTTTTTCAATCCCAGTGATTGGGGGAAAAGATTTCAAACAACTTTCATCTCATTCAAATCAGCGGCTGTAGGCCATGTCCCTCACCCTCCCAAAGTTGATCTTTGTTATTCCCAGGCAAAGTTGGTATTTTCCTTCCCAGTTTCATCCGCTGGTTTACATTTCTCTCATATTTTGGCTTTCGCGCTGTGCGTTCCCCGCTGCGGCGTAATTGCCGGCAGGCCTACGGGGAGAGGCAGCGCGAGACACAGCCATGCAGAACTAATTGTGTGTGTTATTATGAAACTCCAGCTCTGCTGTGGCACCAGTGGTGCTGGTGGGGTGTGTGTGTGTGTGTGTGTGTGTGTGTGTGTGTGTGTGTGTGTGTGTGTGTGTGTGTGTGTGTGTGTGTGTGTGTGTGTGTGGGTGGGTATGTGGGGACACAACTCAAAAGACGGGGCCTCTTTAATTGTGCCAAGCTAGCGGAGACATTTGGAAAGACCACGGTGGAAACCACAGCAAGGTACTGGTCAGAACACCTACTGGAAAATTCCTTAAGGTGGAGAATAGTGGGAGACAGTGGATTTAGGTGCGGAGATTGACCAGGGAATCAAAGGACGGACCGTCTTGGATCAAGCCCAGATTAACAAAGCCAATCCCACTGATATCTTAACGGAGGTAGGCACCTGTTTGTATGTGATGGCTGGGAAAAGCCTAATTTTATCCTGTCTCAAAAGTGGCTAAGACTCACACACACACACACACACACACACACACACACACACACACACACACACAGTGAAGGCAATGACATGCCAGTGGCTAATTGTGTCTTTAGCATTTAGAGGGACATGACGGCACTGGACAAAAGCCTTGCACCCCTGCGGACCCCTAGCCGCTGCTTTCACACCCTCTAAGCCCACCCTTCTGACCCCCCCGCTGCCCTTTCCCCCTCTCCCCCGTCCCGCACCCTCTCTCAGGGGCTGTCACAGCTCCGCTAAGTAACTAAATAAGCTACTCCTGACCCGGGCCCTTGCTGGACAAATAGCAATAATCATGTTTGCCGGCCACATAGATGAAAGGGAACTCAGGCCATCGCTGGGGCAAAGGGGGGTGGGGTTTGGGGTGGGGTTGGGTGGGGAGGAGTTGTTGGTGTTTGGGGGGGGGGGGGGTGAACTGACCACCCAGGGTCTCCTGAGCAGAACACTGGGGACTTCCAACCCGGCATCATTCACCTCATCTGTCCTCATCATAATTGATGCTAAATAGGAAAAAGTTTAGGGGTGGGGGGTGGGAGGAGGGTAGAAGGGATAAACCTCCCCCATCCCAACCACCACCACCACCAGTCCTCTGCGGCGGCGGCAACCCCCCCGCCTGGGCTCAGAACACTCAGACGGGCACAAAGGGTTCAGCTGACCCCACGGGAAGAGGTCAAGTTTTATGTTAACGTGGCTCGCTGTCATTTCACTAATTGTAATCTTATTAGTGTCCACACAATGAGCGACGGGGGGCAAATTCCAACGCACTGCAAAATTATTTAGCATCAGATGTTTTTTCTACTTTCATTTAAAGAGTTTTAATAACAAAACAAAATCGCTACGTCGGTTTACGTAAGAGGCAAGGACTGATGAGCCTAACATTAGGTCACACTAATGGCAAAAAAACAACTCCATAAATGTGGCACTTTATGATGTCTGCTGGAATCTGTATACCTCGTTTATCTGAAAGGTGAATGCCCGAAAGGTCGATATCCATTTATATGGCTACCGCATATCTTCTGTTGTCTTTAAATGGCACGCAATAGCTGCAATTCTGTTATGACTGTGTGAAATCTGGAAGAATGGGGGCTTATTTGTACTAGCATATTGCTTTAAAGTGGAGCTATAGAGAAAAACATGAATGAAACACACCAGCTCAACAATTAAGAGAATTTACCTTGGCAACCCTTCAATTAAAATGTTATGTTTTAACGACAATAGCATTCACTATAATACGACTGTGAAAAAAAAAAAATAGTAGTCACTATTTCAAAATGACGATCACAAAATTCCCAACTTTTGGTTCAAAAATTCCACTGTCAATATGGGTCTGTGTGCTCATGGTAAGATGAGCTGTCAGTCAATATTGCTTAGGTGTGTGTGTGGTACTGTAGGCACACAGCAGACTTGCAGGTCTGGAAAAATCTCATTGTGGGAAAGGGCCCGCTGGGGTGGATAGACTAACTTACTTTATTTAAATAATTTTATGCTTAAAAAGACCTTGCCAGGTTGCCAGGGGTTCCGACAGACACAGAGTGAGCATAATTTGAGCTGAACTGGTCAAACCGTTGTGGGGTTAGAGGATTTCATGATTAGACTATTTCTTGGGGTTGTGGGGGCACGATATTAGCTATGGTCACACAACAGCTGTGAGACAGCGGCGGCAGTGGCACCACCCTTCCAGGGTTGCTAAGGATCGTGGAAAATCACTCCTGCGTCTCAGCTGCTCTCGTCAAAGCACCCACATTCCCACAACTCTTATTGATTTCAGGAGAAAATTCCAAAAATTACCACTGAGTGAAATTGGAATTCCTGAAAATCCTTTAGGGCCTAGTGTGGTGAAAGCGAGGCAGAAGGCCCAAGACTGGGTGAAGTAGGTTTGGCAGAAAAAGGGACATCAACCGCACTAGGGTAGTAATAAGCAGGAATCAGAGGAAGGGATTTGTGACTCATTTTTGACTCAGTAGCAGACTACAAGGTAAGCTTTTTGGGCCCTGTCCCACTGTCCCGTCACTTGGCCGCGCAGAGTTATACTAACAAGCCGTGTACAGAGACAGCTTGTCTAGTTCTCCTTACAGGGAAAAGTTTATAAATATGGCACAGCTTCTCGGAACTAAGAACTGTCTCATCACCACTTAATTTTTAATCATCAAAATGATTCAACTCCCTGTCCCAAAAACACACAAGCATTCAGACACACACACACACACACAGGCTGCAAAACGAGTTAAAAATATTTTCACTGACGATGGTTATAAAACCTTTCACTGACAACGTATTTTTTTATTATTTTTTTAAACTCATTTTACATCCATAAAAAGCTTGATCTGTGAATGTTAATTTAATGTTAAATGTTTTGCAAAAATGATTAGTAAATGGTAGTTAGTAAAGCCCAGAATTATTTCCTTAAAAAATGTGCTTTGGCTGAAGGCCCACCTGGGTGTACTGTCACAGACGAAGTAAAGTTAACAATTTTCAGTCAGAAGCAGCTGTCTGAGAATTTTGATGTGTTTCCTCTAAAAAAAAAAAAAAATCAAGTAGTCAATAACAAAATTGTTGATTAATCCAATTGTGAACTGATCATTGACAAACTGATTAATCATTAAAGCCCTAAAAACACACACACACACACACACACACACACACACAAACAGACAGACAGACAGACACACACACACACACACACACACACACACACACACACACACACAGACACACACACACACACACACACACACACACACAGACACACACACACACACACACACACACACACACACACACACACACACACACACACACACACAATGCAGCAAACAGATAATAGAAGCTAGATCCTCTAGGCCCAGAGGCGAGTCAGAGCCGTGAAGTGTCAGTCAGGCACCTCCAGAGAAGCAGGCCCATTTCCCAGACTCCAGCCGGGCCTGTCTGACAGCTCCTTCAAGAGCTCCTCTGGCCTACTTTACATGCACCCCTCCATTGGGGTGGTTGGGAGTGTGTGTGTGTGTGTGTGTGTGTGTGTGTGTGTGTGTGTGTGTGTGTGTGTGTGTATGTGTATGTGTGTGTGTGTGTGTGTGTGTGTGTGTGTGTGTGTGTGTGTGTGTGTGTGTGTGTGAGTGAGTGGGGTTCAGGACCCCCTCTAAAGACCGAGAGGATTAGTGGCGAGCTGGGGGAGAGAAGGGCCGCCATCGCCACCCGACGCCTGGAGCTGCCCTGTCCAGCCCAGCCCAACCCAACCCGCCCGCCGCCCGACAAGTGGCTTAAGCCCTGGGAACTCCACGCCGGCCAAGCAAGCGGAGGGCCTTTTTGGGGGTGAGAGGCAGCAGGATAATCTGCTGCGCTTAAATCCAGCCGGTCCAACCCCCTTCTTTATCACGCCTCTCAAGAGAGCACAAATGACTTTGTGAAAGGGACCTCATTTAAACTTTTTGCT
>JAODXP020000035.1:9871680-9981680 GCA_027497455.2 Sardinella longiceps | reverse complement strand
GAAACGCTCAACTGACAGAATCTCAATATCTACCACCAGCTTGCTGGAGTCTTTTCAACAGCAACGGGAAACATAGCTTTCTTCTGTTGCGGCCCAAGTCCCAGCCAACTCAAACAAGCTTCTTTCGAGCCTCCTGCGAAACAATCTGCTGCGGTTGATTGGTAGGGGAGAGAAGTGCTGGAACGTTCTAGAATCACTTTGAATGCTCGTTAGCTGACGTGTAATTGCTACCCCCCCTGGTGCTGAGGCAGTTTGTGTCACTCGGCCTGGTGGACAACTGCCCTCAAGGTGTCAAACTGCCCTGAACCCAGAGAAACACCTCAGCAATTAACCTTTTCCTCTCCACGCTCTGGGAGGCCATTTTGAAGCTGAGTAAACATGTTGCATCACATATTACAGATGTTGGCTGCGTGTGTAGCAATGGGCAGGAAGAAAAAGAGAGAGAGAGACAAAGAGAGAGAGAGAGAGAGAGAGAGAGAGGTTGAAGAACAGATGGGAATGGGGCAAATAGGAAGACAAAGCAATGTAAAAAGGCCTCCCAAGAGGACAACATACATCAGTCTCAACATGCTGCAGCAATTTCAGATGAGGGACAGAGACAAGAAGACGAGAGAGAGAGAGAGAGAGAGAGAGAGAGAGAGAGAGAGAGAGAGAGAGAGAGAGAGAGAGAGAGAGAGAGAGAGAGAGAGAGAGAGAGAGAGGAAAAAGAGTGGCAGCAGAGTGGAGGAGACGAGTGAAAGATGAGACGAGAGGAGATGTGAGGACAGCATGAGAAGAGAGATGAGAGGAAAGTTCTAGAGCAGACGGAACGCCAGCACTGCCCGCCTGGACCTTGTGTTTGGGACACTCCTCTGGTAACCTTTCTGTCCTCAGCCCCAAACTCTACACCCTTCCCTGGGCCGCCCACTGCCTTCTCACCCTCCTCGCAACCTCTGGGCTTCCAGCGACATAACTCCCAATTTCCTTGGGCAGCGCTCGCTCAGATACACGACAGCTGCCTCTTCTGGCTTGGAGCTGAGCTATCAGAGCACAGCACAGCCCAACACAGCTCAACACAGCACAGAGCTGGGCCGAGGAAAGCACAGTCTGTTCCAGGCCAAAAAGGTTGTTTATTTTAAATGCTATTATGCTGCATAAACCTCCAAACCGACAGTGTGGGAGAGAGCAGAGATCACCGACACACAAACTTACTCACTTTCATACGCGCACACACACAAGCACGCACGCACACACACAAGCTCGCACGCACGCACGCATGCACACACACAATCACGCATACACGCAAACACACTCACACAAAATCAACCACCCTCTAATTCACACAGGAACACGAACTCCAACCATCCCACACAAAATCAATTGCTTGTTCCCTTGTTCACACAAATACATTGCACAAACACACACAGACACACACACACACAGACACAAACACACACAAACACACAATGATCTCATTAATCTGAGTTTGGCTGGCCCTTGCAGCCTAAGTGACAAGGGAGGACAATCCAAGAGGCCCCGGATCCCTCCTCTGCACTTTCCTAGGGACGGGCACAAAACCCAGTCGCACAAAGCCGTGCCTATCTGCCTCCCGACACAGGCAGCTCATCACGTTAGGAGCCGCACGATGACGACCAAGAAGAAAAGGAGAGGAAAAAAAAAAAGACAAGACGTGTGCTAAAGGTTACTGACACATCCTTGCCCCTCAGCCAGAGCCCCCACACCCCACCCCACCCCCTTTGTCACGGAGAACAAAGCTTCATCAACACGTTTGGGGAAACCGTGTCTTTTGTCTTGCTGTCAGCGAGCAGGCCATCTTGTGCGAGTTGACACGGAACAGAACAGCCCTCGGTCAAGGCGAGGCATTGACAAACGAGAGTTCTGACAGCGCCCTACAACAGAGCCAGAAACCGGCCAGAAATGTAGTGCTCAAAGCATCAAGCAAGGGGGGGGGAGGGCAAGGCAGACAATAAATATGCTAATTTAGCGCAGAGAAAGCTAAATGTTTACTGTACACAGCGACGCATTCACACATAATCAACGCATTCATCAATTAACACATCTCTGCTATGGCTGACAGCTTCTCAACGCTCTACGCAAAGGAGGTGGAGACGCCTGAGGCCTCTCGCTCGCTCGCTCACTGAAAACAAAAACACTTCGGGGAAAAGATGGGAATCCGACTATAAACTTCTAATTGTGGAACAAGTGGATGCAAGCAAGACGACCCTCATATGAAAACAAGCAAAGATTGTTTGGCCATCAAGCCGTGGTTGTGCACCGAATCCTAAATAGGGAGGAGTATAGAATCAATCAGCATCCTAATATCCGCCGTCTAGACTGCCAACTCCAGAGTCTCCTCTCTCTCTCTCTCTCTCTCTCGCTCACATACCCTGACATTCCGGAACATATGCGGAGGGTAGTTAATCGTAGGTTTCAAAGACATAGTTTTTGGGGTTTTGTTTTTTTGTGTTTTTTTTTTCTTTTCTTTGGAAGGCTAATTAAAGGGGCACAAATAAGCTCTGAAAAAGTGTGGTGTTGAGTGAGACAGCGCTGGTACTCATCAGAGGAGAAAAACAGGGGCAGGGAGAGGAGAGAGTGAATGAGAAAGTGAGAGAGAGGAAATACAGATGCATCCATTGGCAGAGAACCCTACTGCTCTGGCCACATGGACAGTTTTTTTTTTTTTTTCCCCTTCCACTGACGAAGTTATGGAGTCCCTGTTTCCTTCCTGATGGCCTTGGAGCAGAAGGGGCTGCAGAATGTTCTGGAGATACCCCCCACCCCCCTTCTCAGTGTTATGTGCCTTCTGACATTCCCCCTGTCAACAGCCAGGTCAAAACCAACCAGCCCGAGAGCCGTGCACATGTCTTTGAGATTCTAAAGCGGAACCATCATTGAAGCATGTGCCCTGAACGCCAAAAGAGCCTATTTCCAGGTTGCACCTCACATACTCCTGAACGTGCGGTCCACGCCATGTGACCCTGAAGAAACGTGAGCGCTCAGGAAAGACAGCAATGGGACACAGATGTTGGAGCCTCATGACATCACCCAACGCCTTCACTGTGTCTCAAGTGCGCCCATCCCATGGCTCGCGCTCCTCTAAACATCGGCTTACTGATGGTCTTTTATTGGCCGCCAGCCCCTTTCTTTCAGAGGATGAGCTGGTTAAACAGGTCCGTTTCCGCAGCCAGGGCCTGTGATGTGGAAGCAGACTCTTCCTGCTTTCGCCTCAGTGGGAGTAACGAGAGTAATGGCGAAGGCTGTCTGGAGCTCCGACGCTTCCCTTCGTTCTATTTTTTTTTTTTTTTCCCATCTCGCAGGATTAAAGCTGCCAGCCGTTTTACACAAAAGGAAGGGTGGTGCTGACTGTCCATGTCCTGTCATCCCTGCCAGGTTCTGTTTCTCCCAGTCTTTGAGCTCTTAAATCCAGAGGGTTTCCCATTCCAGCTCTCGACACCACCACCACCAGCATCACCCCGCTCCCCCCAAAACACCCATGAGTCACACTTTCAGACTCACGACTGCTTCCTATTAGTCAGCTGCACTTATCTGGTGCTACACGTACGTCACACACGATAGCTATCTGCAGCTTAATGTGTTTTTAAATTGTGTGAGAGGCGCGTGGAAGGCCAAGAAACATCGCCCAGGCTGTTCGCTTGAAGTTAAAAACAAGACTTTCCAAACTTATGAAGTCATCTGTCTGCGATATGACAAGGCGTTCCTGGTTGTGTCTGACTGCGAGGATGTTTCCGACATCAAACAAGGTGACTCAAGAACAGCATGGACCAATGAGATTAAATCAATCATATTAGATTACAAATCGTCCACGTATTGTGTTTAGACACGATTGTAGCAGACGGTAAGCCGATACCAATACGAGTCGGTATCCACGGAGCTCACTGATGTCACGTATTCTGTCAAGTCCTGACTGTGGCCTGGTCCATAATTACATATTTCCTAACACCATCAAAACAGGGGTGGGTGCCAGGCAGCGGCTGTCGAGGGAGGAGTGGACCTGTGTGGGCGCCCAATCCAGGCCATGGCTCGCGCCCCGGTGTGAATGAGAGCAAGGGAGTGGTTTGTGTCAGGGGAAGGAAGTGTGACTGAGTGAAGCGTGGGGGAGCAGCTGGTTCAGGTGCTGGGATCTGTCACGGCGCCCCGGGAGGGATTTCCTCCTCTCTTCCCTCTCTCTCTCTCTCTCTCTCTCTCTCTCTCTCTCTCTTTCTCTCGCTCTCTCTGTAAATCCCTTCCTCTTTCTTTTCCTCAGTTCCTTACTCTCTCTCTCTCTCTCTCTCTCTCTCTCTCTCTCTCTCTCTCTCTCTCTCACTCTCATTCATTTTACAGAGTCTGGATGTGGTGTTGGGCATGGTGCCACTATGGCAGTCACACAGGCTGCCATCATCAGGGCAATACTGGATGCAACATACCCTGCTTCCAGCACTGGGCTCCACACACGGCACTGGACTGTGGCTGTGTGCATGGCGGAGCTGGTCTGGTCTAGTGGAAGACCTTTTGCAAAGGGGTTATGGATGTTGGGAGGAAAAGTAAGGAGCCTGGTTTGGACTTTTCAGCCGTTGTAAAAGCGGCTGTAAAATGTGTCCAGTCTGGATGAATCAAGATTGATGACTGATGGTCACTCATATTACCGAAAGTCGTTCTGAAAGTCATTGCTCATTGGCAACTCTTGACATTCTCTCAGAATGATACTGACTGCATACACACAACACTGGGACCTTCACAAGATGACAAGCAGTCACTGCAATTTGGATTCATCAATAACAACACCCATCTTAACTCAGTATGGCACGGGATACTTGGCATCAGGCAAGGTTTTTCAGCACCACCAAATCCTGTCTGAACTTCCCTTCCCTTCAACACCCAGCTAATTAGCGGGGTGGCTGAGTCAGTCCTGCAGGGGCTGCTGTGGTTTGGGGACTTTTCTAAACAGCGAAACCCCCACTGGCTGCAGGACATGCCATATTAACCACGCATATTATTACAGGACGTCTTCCCATGCCCGACCCCTGGGCCACAGCTTGTTTTTCTAGCCGACTCAAACACAAACTAGCCCTGCGCTAATGCCGTTGCACTTATTCAAAGGATTTTGCCGGAGGAAAAGGCAACAAGGGAAACAGCTCTGCAACTCACAAATGTTACCAATTGGCTCGGGGACTGAGGAGGGGAGAGGGGGTGCCCATGCCAACCAAAACACGCCGTTACTCTGTCGTTCCTGGAACTTCACTTGGACGGCGTGCGATGGACGCACTCTTGACGCGATGATATAATTCGGGGCAATTACTCCATTTACAAGAAGTCCTGCTTTGCTGTTGAAGCTTTCAAACCCCAGCCCTCACCCCTTGCCCCCTTTAAATCAGTGTTTTATCCTCGGCGCATGCTGTAAACAAACTGGCCCTAAGGGCCTGCCGAATGGGGATTAGTAGGCCTGTTCTTTCTGTCAAGAGTTTATGAGTTAGTAAACTGACAGTAAGCCTCGAGAGCCTCCATGAGCCGCTGCCAATACCCTGGAACAACACGCAGGCCCTGCCCAGCGTTGGGAGAAACAGCTACGCTACGGAGCTGGAGATTGTTTGTGTGAGCTGGGCTGAGGAGAGTGAGATAAAAACAACACACAAAGCGCTCTCGCTCTCTCTCCCTCTTTCTCTCGCTCTCTTTCTTTGTCTCTCTCGCTCTCTCTCTGCTTCGACAATTCCACCAAGCCACGATAACAGAAGAATGGGAGATGGGAGATTATTTATTTAGGTGTAATGGTTTATAATGGCAGGAGCAAATGTAACGCCGTGGTCAGAATGCCATCTACAGGGTTTATTTTTATCAGCAGATATGGGATAGGCCTCTAAGAGTATATCAGCTTCACCCGTGCCAGTCATTGTCTAAGTGTCAAAATGGGGCTCGGAGCCAGCAGCCTGAAGCAGATTGACAGGCAGATTTACACTAGAGGCCACATAAACTCACTTGTCCTACATAAAACATCTGTAAAACCAGTGACAACCATACTTTTTGAGATCTACGAGAGAACCATTTGGAATACTTGGGATATATTCACATTACAAATGAGAGCGGGACAAGCATGGGACTATTTCATCAACTATTTTGAGGTCAAGTAACAGCGCATTTATAAACACACATACTTTATTGAACATTCCTCAGCTGAACTTGACTGAATCTCCACTGAATATGTAAACTGACATAATGTTGTGCTTGGGAACTGTACAGTGTCTGCTTTGGCGGGTTTCATCAAACTCCTGCGACATGTGTGACACACGTGTGTGGATCACCGACCACATTTGCTGTTCATTAGAACCCCCATGCATCAGAGGATGTGTGACGTGAGACATGGCCTCTGCCAGCAGACACAAAAATAACCACCATCACTCACTCAGCCAGACTGTCTGTCTCGCAGTCGGGGTGTCGAAACAGCCTCTCTTGGCCTTCTACCTCAAACAGCTATGTACAGGTAGAGCCACAGAGAAAGGAGGAACATGGGAATCGACTGGGGAAAAAGCCTTGTATGAGCTTAATGAAAGCATAAAAACCAACTAAGGACAGATGCTGTGCACATGAGGAAAACAGTAAAAAAACAGCCATAAGTGATACGACTAAGAGAGCATGGACTTCCTCCGAGAGTGAGGTGATGGAAAAAAACACTTCTAAGAACTACGTGCCTATGTCCCTCACTGTCTCATGCTGGTCGAGGAAATGATGTGTTTGTGTGTTCCTCCACTTTGCAAATCCTGGTAACTAACAGCCCACACTCAACCATACGCTGTTTCAGCCAGCGGACCCACTGATTGCTGACCAGCGGGGACACATCTGCATAGATTTTCCTCGCTGCTGAAATATCAGCTGTCACTCCTCCAACACCAATCATGCTTTCTCACGAATTAGCAGAATCCTTCTTCTGCCTTGGGCATGTCATTGACATACTCTATGGGCTCCCTCTCGAGGGGGGGGGGACCACTACTGATGTGAGCCCTCTTGTCGAGCCCAAGATTCATTGTTGCTAAGGTGCCTAGAAAATGAATGGTTGGTGGCTGATTTAGCATCTCTTCCCGACTCTGAGGAGGGGGATCTCATCCTTTAAAGTCTCCACTTCAAAGTCGTTTCCCAAATCGAAACCGTACCATCAGAACTGCAGCAGTTCCTCCCGGTTGTCACGGCAAGACAGGAAGTGAGTCAGAGGTAGTGAAGACGTACGGTAGGAGGGGTCAGGGGTGCTGCGATCTGTGGCGGCGGACAGCTCAGAACTCCCGATGAGACAGATCCATCTGTGTCGTTTCAGAACTCCCGATGAGACAGATCCATCTGTGTCGTTTCAGGCTCTGTGTGATCTATCCTTCATGGCAGCCATGAACGCTGAGTGCTCCACCTCTCTTCGACTTCGATGAGGGAATCCAATGAAAAAAATCACGATCCAATGAAATCCTATAAAACTGGACCTGGAGCACTTAGCTCCCAGAGGGCCGCTTTTGAATGTCTTGCTTTTGCATATTTTGTTGCCATGACTGAATAAGAGGGAGGTGCCGGGGAACACCTGATATAATTTAAAACAATAACCTCCAAATCTCACGACATGTCATAAAAACAAAACGACCGCTCTTAAACGAGGAAGGATAAGGTCCAAAAGTCCAGGACTTGGGGGAAAAGGAGGGAGAGGGAGTGGGGTGGCCTGGAGTGGGGGGAGGCAAAGATGGATGGAAACTGCAACCAGTTTCAATCTCAACCAAAGAACCACCACCCCCCTCTCTCTCTCTCTCTCTCTCTCTCTCTCTCTCTCTCACACTCTGTGTGGAGGGACATGGGAAAAGCCAAGTTCAGCACCAGTTCCATGTGGCCAGGTGCCACTGAACAATGAGGCTGTGATTGGGATGGGGGTGCCAGCAGAGCAGGGTGGTTGGTTAGGCATGCAGGGCCTTGTCTCAGCACACAGCACGGGGTTTTAGTGGGAAAGAAAGAGCAGCGAAAACCCACACGACCCACCAGCAGCCACCAACACTTTATTGCCCTGCTGCTTGAAAACCCCTCACCGCAGCTGAGAGGAAGCAGGGCAGGACTGGTCGGATTCCCAGTCAGAACCAACTTTATGTGCTTTGCTGTCTTTAAAAAAAAAAAAAATAAATAAAAAAACCTGTGCTTTAAGACTGTGCTTTCCTCACACCTTTGCCCTTGCTCTTTTTCTTTTTTAAAATATTTAGTTTTTCCTCCCCTGTTTGCTATTGTTCGCATACCTATGACTCGACAGATAGTTTCCAGAAGACAATAAGGACACATTTTTTTTTTCAGGGGGGGAATTTCAAAACCTTGAGGTAACTGTGGTCCATTCATACCATACCATACCATACCACACATGGTGGGCTTAGGATTCCTTGCAACCCAAACAAATCTGGCTGCATTCATCTTCCTTCATGACAGTGTGCGATCAGACACCCCTAGATGCTGCAGACGCTGCACTAGAGTTATGGGGGTGCTACTTTCATCTCTGGTCTGGACTTTCCTGACCTCTAGGACAGAAACCACCATCCTGCATGTCACAGACTTGACCATCACTGACCCTCACCTAGGCACCCACGTGACCCCTGAGGCCATCTGTTACCATGTAGCAACGGCAGTTAAAGGAAATTATTCCAATGTTGATACCACTGAGTGTTTCTCAAAGTCAAGGAAGCATGCTTGGAAGGCTGCTTTTTCAAGCATTCCACGTCATTGTCTGTCGCCAAGTACTGTTCCAATGTCAAGGATCCTTCTAAATTCTAGCAAGGTCAGAGGCCTTTGTTCATAGATTTTTCAAGGATGCACTGAAGGAACCTCGTTTTTGAAGTGTACGACTTCCAAGGGCAAGTGTTCTACCCAGGAAGCATTCTCAGCTTTGAGAAACACTCATCATTTCACACATTTTCTTGCAAAGCCTCAATCAGCATAATTGTCATCAAGTCTATCAGGAGTGCTAAGCACATGACTCATAACAGAATTTCTGTTGGCTTCTGGCTTGGTAACATTTATCCTGGGACAGATTACATAAATAACCTCCATTCATTCTTGTCGGTAAGGTAAATAACCGCAATTCCTTGTCCCACTTCAGGAATTCACAAACAATGACTTGATTGGGCATATCTGTTAGAAAAGTAGTATATACAAGCACATGCACACACGTCCACATGCACACACAAGCTCGCCCCCATGGCACGCAACGGGTGAGTATTTACAACATGGGACTGGAGTAAGTAGGAGATGAGGTGGGAATTGTGCTGTAGCCGGTGCAGCTGCGTCAGTGCAGATGGGCTATGATTGCGCTGGGATGAGGAAAATGAGGGGGCCATGATAGTTTACTGAAAGAGGAGCCTCCTCCGAGGTATAAAACAAATTAACAAAATCTAATTGACATTATATGACTATCCACATAATCCACGCCGCCCATGCACAAGCCGCAGCCCACAATCCCCAAGCCCACAACAGTGAGTGTGTGTCTGGCAAAACCCCCTCCAGTGCAGACAAGGCCTCCTGCTGCTGTTGCTGTTGCCTTCTCTGGTGCCCACTGGTGGCCAATCATATCGTCACCTCACTCACTCCCACTGTGGTTCTGAGCATTCTCTGCTTAAGCCTTGGGAAAATGACGGCGAAATAAAAAACAAAATTCTGGATATGACAATAATAATATAATGGAAAAGAAAACAAAGAAAAAATGTGTTTCGCTGAGGCCTGCTCTAAGTTGTTTTGCTAATAAACTGACCTGAAACACAGAGAGATAACAGTTGGAAAAAAAGGAGTTAAAGAGCAAAAGCTGACATGCTGCCTTGCAGATATGAAAGAGGATATGGGTGAGCACAGTCACATAGAGGCGCGTGTGGGAGCGGGAAGATGAAAGGCGATCGGCGCTATCCATCTCCCTGAACTCTGTCCTCTACACCGCCTATCAGCCTCATGCTACTGTATGCCAAGCCCCGAAGCACCAAGAGTGACAAACATCAGCAAAGCATGCGCCTGCCCACACGACTCTTTAGTGAACCAGGTGATTATGACCTCTCACTTTTACACAGTGAGCACGTACACACAGAAACAGGGCCACGGATTAGGCAGACTCTGTACCCGAACAACGTAACAGCACAACAGTAATCTCTACAACCTGCATCTGGAAGACGACCCAGAATGATACCCAGATAGCCACACATCTTAGTGCCGATGGAAAAACACATTAGACACTGACGGAATAAGGAATTACACTTTCAGGAAAGCTTTTATATCTTACTTTATGTCCCTTATCAGTGAGATATAACTAACTGTGAAAACACATCTGATTTGAAACTCGGTTAGACATTAATCATCGTGGCCGAGAGCTGTCGGCTGAGCTGTTTGGGAGGCGCTGCAGATCAAAGAGCTCCGGTGTTTGCGTGAGCTTAGCTGATCTAAGCAGGCGCTGCCTGCTCAGCTGGCCTGTTTCGCTCGCTCTCCATGTTAATGGTAAAAAAGAGTCTCATTTGTGAGGCAAAGATGGCTTTTTGATGCCAAGGCCCGCCTGTTGTCTCGCATGCTGGTGGGGCTCCTGGCTTGAGCTGTTTACTCGATGGATTTACGCATGTGGCGGCCACATCAAATAATAGATCAAATAGCCCGAGAGACAAAGGGCTTCCTCTCCCCTTGAAGCGATTTCAGAAAGGCCAGCTTGTTGGGCGGGCGACGGTGGTCCTATACTCTCTCTCTCCAAGAGCAGTAAAAAGCCCTCATGAGCCTCTTCCACTCTGAGGGTGATTAACATCAGGCGTGACTGGCGGGATGGTAGGCAACATTATTGCCATTGGCCATCACCGCAGGTTTTCTCAGCTGTGCAAGCGGAGCATCACCTGACTGCTGATATGAGTCATCTTAATGGGAGATGAAAAGGATTTACTGCTTGACTTTGGCAGGACTTGTGGGACGCCCCCATGTACCACAGCGTGCCCATTCTCCTCGCAACGCCTGCTGCCATTTTAAGAAAGGAAAAATAATCAGGGTCTCTGTGTCACACTTAGGAATACAAATAATAATAAAAGAAAAAGAATGAGGCTCATTCTTAAGCAATTTGTTACTGTGCTGATTGGCTGTGCAGGTTTTTGTACAGCTCAGCTCAACTGTCCCGACTGATTCAATGAATGAGCTTCATGTTATGAGCTTCAAGTTATGCGGCGTTCCTCTCTGTATTTAAGAAACTCTTGAAGACCAAGCTCTTCAGAGAACACCTCTTGTCCTAGCAGTACCACACTCTAAAGACCGAAGTGATAATTTTTCTTCTAACTATGTAGCTTGATTGTTAATCCTCTCGTGTAAGTCGCTTTGGATAAAAGCGTCTGCTAAATGCATAAATGTAAATGTAAATGTAAAGATACACATATTCATATTCAATTACAACAACAAATCTCACTAAAATGAGCTCCCCTTACACTATAAATCTCAACATATTTCCCCTTTCTGCCTGCTTCACAGCAAACACACATGAATGACCAAATTAAAGGATCTTGACAAACAAATGACCACAACCAGGCTAAGAGAACATATGTACAGTACGCCTTGGACCCTGCCAAAAAAGCTCTGGGAATCCCGTCGAGGGAGAGACGGCAAACAAGCTAGCGGATGGAATCCCTTCATCACATCCTCACGCACGCCGTGCAACGCCCTTCAAGAACTCACCAAAGACACAAGTGCTAATGGGGCATTACTCAATAGAAACGTTAAGAGACTCTCTGGTGCGCTCGCTGCTCTCCCTCTTGCTCTGTCAGCCCTGATGAATGGCCAGTAATGACTCCCTGCTGTGCACGCAGGGGCTGCCGCCCGCCCGCCATCCCGACAACTGTTCGCTCCCTCTCCCGCTCTCTCACCCTTCTTAGTAATGGCTATGAAATCAGTGGAAAATGACCCTCCAAGCTTTAAAGGCATTCACATAATAATCACAACAGCAGCACATGAGCCTATGCTTAACTATGCATTGGGTATTATTAGAGACAAGAGGGAGATAGACTACAAGAATAATGACATGTTCAGTGCAGACGCACTGCAATTCATGTGTTTTCTGAGGACTGTCGATGAGGCATTAATGTATTTAATCTGTATCATTAATCTAAATGCTGAGAAAATGGAGTCATGATGATGGCTTATAACGGGTTGATGGGCCAGCACCAAGACTGGGCTCTACTCAACTACACAAACTAAACTACAAGCATTCTACAGGCACTCTGCTTTCAATCAAATGAATGCAATCAGCCTATCAGCCCTAAAACATATATCAAACCTGACCACATGTTTAAAATATCAACATCCTGCAGAAGCCATACAGCGCAAGAGGGTCTTTAACTTTGCAGAGAAAAGATTTTCTGGCCTCGAATGGCAAAGCCTTGCTTATAAGAACAGTGAAAGGTTATTACGCTGATTCTGTGGGATGGGATGACCCTCACTAGCCCTGGTGGGAGTGAACCTTCCCTCCTCAACTCAACTCTGCTCTCCTCTCCTCTGGCATGCTGGATGTGGGCTTCCAAACCGGAGTGGTTAGTACTAAGTAAACACAGGGGGGGATTTGTGCCCGCTGTCACTCACGTCAGCTCCCACAGCCAAGCCTGGAGTGGGCCAAGGTAGCGCGGAACCGTGGGGGAATCCTTTCCACCCTCCGTTGAGGAGGGGGACCTGCCAGCTGAAATTGCAACCTCACCACATGGCAAACTCACTCCCCCCCCCCCCTCGCCACGCAATCTGGGGAGGCCTCCAGGGAAATATTACTGAACCTATATTAAGACGTTCAGGCCAGTTTATGGCTCGAGAGTACGCATACTTTGAAGATTAGGCAAGCCTTTCTTTCAAAATATAAGACGAGAATGGAGATGTGAATAAGCTCTCATTTCGTGTGTGTATATGTGTAGCACTGCATAATTTTTAAGCCTTTGTATTAAAACTGCTGATGCTTTTTAATGATTATACAGCTTTTTCTCAGGGGAATGTAGGAGTTCAACATGATTACATGATATACAAAACTATGGAGTGGACCACATATAGCAATATGACAACAATAGGACAAAAATATCATTAAACTGCTTCATGGTTAAGTTATCAGTTCAAAGAACATAATCCTTAAAACAATGGCATTTCTTTATGTCATAACAACATCAGTTTGCTCACACCTGTATTAGCATTACTGCAGCTCTCTCCTTGCTATAATACAGACAGAAACTCAAAAGGGATCGAAAGGAGGAAAGAGGTGACCGGGTGAAATCACGGTTCCGCTTCAATTTTTCTTCTTCTCTTCAAAATTTTCCCCTTCTCCGCTTATTAGTTTGTGCTTTCCCTTGGATAAAATGCACAATTGATCGTTTGCGAAAGAGCGCGTCATTGCCAGGCAATCTGGATGTGGTTGTTTGGTTGGGGAGCCTCTCCCACTCTCTCTCCAGGCCTGCCTATGCAGGGACATCTGGATGTGATCTGGAGGCCCAGCAGAGAGAGGAGTGGGGAAAAAAAAAAAAAAAAACTTGAGACGAGGTGCAGATGAGCTGAGGCAGGGCGACACCTCAGCCCCAACGCCCAGCTTAGCGCCACGTCCAGCACTGGCCAGGCCTGAGTATCTACGCCACAACAACAGAGACGGAGAGGGGAAGCAGGGCAACAGTTTAGGGAACGAGGGATATGGGGGAGGAAATAAAGGGACAGAGTGCGGAGGGAAGGAAAAAGAAATTGTGGAAGAATGACGCAGGCACAGAAATTGTGACCTTTTTTGTTGTTGTTGCAATATAGCGCCAATTTTAACATGCAACTGAAATAGTATAACAGCCTGCGACTGGACCATGGGTTAACATGACCATTAACAATCCGAGGTGTACATATAATCCGAGGTATACAGTAAAAACCTTGGCTGTCAGTCTCAGCTGGTCTTTAAGGAGTTGGTGACTAAACTCTCACCTACTTGATTGACATTTGCCACAACCTATAGTTGAAAACAAAACAAAAATAAAACGAGAGATGGATAACAATAGACCTTAACTCAAGCTGTGGTACTGTATACTGTAGGTAGCCAGGAAGTGCTTTACCGTGATAAAAGTCTAAAGGCCTTAGCACTTTGTATAACAGACCACACACAACCAAAGCTGGCTAAGCAAAGTTTTGGTGGAAATGCAACACATTCAACCCAAAATTGCTGAGTTGAATGTTGATTTAATGACAAAAGTCTGTTCTTGTCTATTTGCGCTTGAGGTTTTTCTCTAAACATGTTGGTCAGTACAGAAAGCTTTGCATTTCCCCCCATTTCAGCCAGTGAGAGAGACAAGAGAAGAATGAAGACTTGGAGTGTTTCTCTTCGAAAATTCTCCTTGCGGTTTCCGTAATGCCCTGTTAATGCTTTCACTCTAGAGGAAAAACTTAAAGGGGAATAAATCAAGTTGTTCTGCAATACCAACCAGTTAAGCCACTCTATCCATCTTCTCCCCTGGCCTGCTGTCATTGGAGCAGACACACTTCAGGGGAGGCAGGGGAGTTTTCACAGACTCGCTGTGAAATGAGGTGTGGTGTTTAAGGACACTAAATTACCATTAGGGCTTGTGATTAAGCAGTCAATGGTTCTGCACGTTCAATTCCTCGGTGTGTTGTGAAAACAACCCACTTTTTAATCTGTCATCTCTTCCCTATTCGACTGCAAATTACAAAGGGTTTTATGCGCAAATCCCACTATCGCTCACGCCCATGAATGTGCCAGCACCTGCCTGCATCTGTAGTTTGCAACTCCTGGCACCCGGTGCCAAAAAGGTAACAAGGCAAAAGATTGTTTCCTTTCAGCCTCTTTTTTCTGCCATTTGTCCCGACATGCGAGAGGAATGTGAGCGAGAGAGAGAGGTGTGAAGGGGTCTCATTTGGTTGCACGCGCTCACTGCCTCCGTGGTCACATAGTTTGCGGAGCTGTAGATCACGTCTTCCTGGCGTCTGGGAATTCCTGCCACTAGCTTTTAATGTGGGCCTCGCTGCTAACAACTGTCACAGGCACACATTCGTTCCAGATGTAGCCAGCGAAATCAAAGCCAAGATCCACTGAGGCAGACTGTGGCCTGGACGGCGAGAATACCTCCTAGAAGCTTTATGGCATCCATAAAAATAAAATAAAAGAGATATTCAGAAATCTGCAAATGGTCCTCCTCACCCCCCCCCCCCCCCACCCCCACCTCACCCTAACAAACATATCAAGGCTTCATTCTGTGGTCACAATGGGAACTCCATTAACTATCCAGCAAGTTAACTTTCTTCCTACCTCAAAGAAATAAAACAGCGCTGTGGTACAGCTCCCAAATTTCTGTTCTGGAAGCAGGACAGCATTTGGAGGAGCTTTTTGGCCTGTTGTACGACAAGATTGGAATATAATTTATGATACGAACAAAAGATGTGCTGAGGCTCCCTGTCAGAGATCCTCTCATTGCAGATTGAAAGAGATGCGCAAAAAAAATCTCCAATCAGCGACAGTGCTCAAGGGCAGTGCCATGCACGGACAGGTTTGCTCCACTGTCAGAAAACGACTGAAGTTGCCAAATCATAGCTCCAACTCGAGTCAGTCAGCAGGCACTCAGCCAGACCGACCACATGCGGAAACATTTAGACAGTCATTTTGGTATGTAGCTTTTTTTTTGGTTCCAAGAACCACTACTGGCAGCACCCACGAGACTGCGATCTCAATATCTCCTTAATAGACATGGCGAGCTTGTTGAGGTGCAACAGCAAAAGCATCTAAAGACAGTTCTGCACTTGGAAGACAATGAAAAGAACATGACAATCAATCGTGACTTTATCACATTAGATTGTAAACTCTTTTGCACATGAATCCCACGATGCCATGGCCATTTTTTTTTCCAGCTGCAACAGCTCATTGTTATCTCATGTTGACCTTTGCACATCTCCGTCAAAACAGGCCTCAGAAAGAGGTACTGTGCGGTTGTGCCTCTGAATTACAAACGACTTCTGAATTCTTGTGTCATAGTTCTTCTTTCTTTCATTCTTTCCCCCAGCCTGAATGATTGTGAAGAAATGCCTAGAGCTGCCCAAAAGGCAGTGTCCATCTGCTGGGAGACTAAGGCAAGTGATTGATGGCGCCACCTTCACACCACATCTTTTGAGCCAGCCCATTCACATGCTTCGCCCTGGGTCTCCCCTCTGCATCCATTCATCACCTCCTTCTCGGCTGAAAAAAAAAAGCTGAGGTCCCGCAGTGTCACTGCTGGCGTCAGGCATCGCCAAGTGACACACTGGGCCTCACCCAGACAGATACCAGGCCAACACAGACAGCGTTTGGGAATGGGAGGTGATGGATAGTGGGTCTTTCCCCGAGATGGCAACAGGGATTCCCTCCCTGTAGCCCACAGGGCTTGTTGTTTGTTTCTTACTCCATCACAGGAAGCTGTCAGCTGGGAGTGGCACAGTGGCTAGACGGTCCTCAGACTCCATTGACTCAAAACTCAAGACAACCCAGTCTTGTCAGAGGGAAAACGTTAATATTTAAACGTTCAGTGCTGAGAAAGTAAATGTCTTCATAGTAAGCCACTCAAGAACTTTGACGGCAGTTTGAAAGTGAAAGGACTTTGTATGAATTCAGTGGAAACATTTCAGCATTCTTCAATGTCGTCAGAACACTTGCTCTGTGGCTGATTAGAATGGAGGAGCAAAAGGGCCGTATTTCTATATATATACAAAATGTGGAAAATCTGCTACTTCTAGTGTCGACGTGACTCCAGCCCACTGCCTTGCATCATGGCCACGAGACACTGGATATGGCCTAGCGCTGCTCTCTGCTCTTTTTCCATCTCAAGTCAGGCATGAACCCTGCCAAGGGTGCCAAGACGGAACCGCCGCTCTGCCACTGACCCAAGAAGACTTGACTTTCTAAATATGTGCGCAAAGTGTTGAGGATTGTCAGAGGGACCGATAATGGACCTGGCGGATAGTTAGAGGGACAGATGATGTCCTCGGTGGTTCTGGCTCCCACTGGCACTCTAAATGAGCCAGCATTTCGTGGTTTGATTTTAAGGAAGTAAAGTTATGACTACATAACTTTACTACTAAAGTCTGGATATGTGAAGTCCACTACATGAAAGATATGTTGGCCAAACAAATCAAATGGCAGGTGTATAAAGTCAGATATCTGAAAACACTTGCTAAAAGTGGTTTAATCAGCTTCAGATCAATTACATAATAACAATGTAAAGTATGCCACGTCATCTAGGATGATCATAATAGACCCCCCCCCCCAAAAAAAAAAAGTTTTGTTTATAACTTTTAAAAATGTAATCAAATAATTGTTACCTTTGATTAAATCAAAGGGTAGTTTACATTGTTTGCAATATAGCTCAGACAGAAGTCCAAATAATGTTCTAATAAGGACAGCTAAGTGATCCTGACATTTCTCATTCCCATAAACCAGTGTCTGACTCAGACACTACCACTTGGCAAAAACGTCTAGACTACAATCTGCTCATTTGCTACTTTGATCATGAGCATCATGGCAAAAGTACAGCCCACTGACTTCATTACATTCAGTGAATTTTTGCAATCTGATTATTTCCCAACACTGTTTAAAGTCTACAGTGCACCGATTCTCTTAATTTTTTGAATAAGAACAAAACATTAATGCAATAGGCACAGCTGGAGCAGAGAGGTGCGCCAATAAATCAATTTTGGGGACTATGTGCTGGCTTTGTGCAAACGCGAAACATGACCATTAGCGTAGTTTATTTGTTCAGTTGACGGTTTCTGAAACTTCGTACAAGAGCGCCTTTCTCTGGGACAGCCCCCCCACGATGATGTCATTGTCTTTTGACTACATGAACTCTTAATTCGCCACAGTGTTTATTTGCCAGTCATTAGGACTCTAAACATGCTGATCTATGGGTGAATATTAACACAGAAACCAGCTGTTAGGAAAAACATACACTTTCAATTCATGCATGAAGCCACAGGAACATTATGGCGTTATCCAACATAAAGGTCTATCCCACATAAACAATCCTTATGGATACCTACTGACAGCCCAGGACCAAACTCTTCAGTCATCTTTTGGTGATGACACCCAACGAGAAAAAGCAGAAAGTCTCAAATACACATGAGTTGTTCCTGCTCTTCTCATTATGAAATGAGCTTATGCCATTCACACACTGGGGGAAAAAAAAACAAAAAAAAAACTCCAGAGCTCTGCTCATAAAACCACGTGGACATACCATTGCCTGGCAGAGACGGCATGAGTTCCAAGAAACAGACAGAGAAGGTGTAAGTATACACAGAGGTCATCACCAGCATACCTGCCGCATGACAGCACTGGCTGGAGTGGTCATAGGAGCAAAGGCTATTTATAAAATATGAGAAAGAAGTGCGGGGGAAAAAACCTGACCGGAGAGCGGTGACTAATTCCTGTGAAAGGTTTATGTGTGGGCAAGTTTGAAGACCTGGCCTAGATGGAAACTCATGTTGATTAAATAACATCAAACGGTCTGGAGAGAGAGAGAGAAAGAGAAAGAGAGAGAGAGAGAGAGAGAGGGAGAGAGCGAGAGAGCAAGAGAGAGACGGTGGAAAATATATGAACTCATCTATCCATTTGATTGGTCCAAATCTACCGTGAAAAGCCACCGATGAGGCCTGTAATTACCAGACCGATCAGACAACAGGGGTAAAGACTACAGATCTACTATAGCCAACAACTGGTCTTAAACCTCCTGCCGTACTGCGCTAAAGTGATCCGCCATACAGTCCCTCCCTCATTCTGGCTACACATCTATAAAGCTATGCAACAAGTGTGCGTTTGCAGTTACACAGAAAGTAAGCTTTATACTAATTCTGTCAGTGACATTAAAAAAAAAAAAAAAAAAAAGAATCACTGTACCTTTTGATGACCTAGCTTACCTAAGCAGAGTATACGCCCCCCACCCCTTCCATGAGGAGGACTTTTACAAGGCTGTCAGTCACTAATAATTCGAGGACTTCACCCTGTGCTGACATGGGCTGATGTCATTGTTCCAGGCCAAAATCTGAGAAACATCAACACTAATAAAATGAACTTATGTTGATCTTAGCAGCTAAAAAGCTACACCAAGTTGATAGAAGACATTTTAGTTATACACAGTGGACTATTTTCTGCCGCACTGAATTTTGGAAATGAAAACAAAATAGCGTTGTTATGCAACACAAGTGTAGCTTTAGATAGCGTGCACACAGGGTGACTCACTTTTACTTTCACAGAACAGTTTTGAATGATTTCATTACAGCTGTAAACTTGACCAGCTTTGAATAAAATATCTCCAAGCACAGGTGAAGTATGTTTAGACAAACCAATTCTTTTGTGTGCGTTTGGATAAACCAATTCCTTTTTGTATGTTTGTACAAACCAATTCTTGTTCTCATGTTTAGAAAAATCTATTGTTTTAAACCAATTCTCCTGCTGGCAAAAAGCAGAATTTCTAATGAAGGCAAAAAAAATAAACTCTACATTGATAATCCACTCTCCACTCGAGACTGACAGAGGGAAATTCTAAATTATAATTTTCTGTCTGTAATTCTGTTTTAATCTTTCTCTCTGCTCCTCATTTCCTTACAACCCCCCCCCCCCTTTTTTCAATGGATCATCACCCAATGAAGCTGGGTGATGCAAAAGGTTTCTTTCACCTCCTGAGATTTTTCCTCCTGAACGCTGACATGAAATACAACTTAAAGGTGCAAAACCAATTCATAATGTTCACAAACTACTCACACTTGTAATCCACCTGTGTATATTTTCTAGAATATGACGAAAGGACCACACAGACTTAACCACTGCATTTCAGGTCATACACACCAAAATCAACTTTGAGTCTAGCCTTACATTTACATATTTTGTGATCACATTTGTAATTAATAATTTTTTTTGCACTTTTCAGAAAAGTTATAATCCTTTCCTTCCCTTCCTGTACTACACACAACTGAAGAGGGTCCTGGAGGGGGTCTCTCTCTCTCTCTCTCTGCTTGGCTAGTCACTTTAACCTCTGACCCCAGCTCAGGTCTTTTCCCAAAAAAGGAGTGAAAGTCCAGCCAAACTCAGCTCAGCTCAGGGACTGGTTTGCTGCAAAGAACTTAATCTATTTATAGTGAAACAACAGCAGGACTGAAATCTCAGAGAACACGGGGGGAAAAAAGAAAAACCAGCTTTGTGAGAGATGGGGTGGTTGGGTGGAAGGGATGTAGGTGCGGTAAGAGGACAAAGAGGTTACGGGCAACTGTCAAATCAAAACCAGAGTCTAGCCATTCCATCTTTATATAACTTAAATCCATTTCCCTCTGCTCTCCAGAAGCATTATGCTATCCAATTTCTGTTTTACAATGTTGATTCCGTCACTTAATACAAAGTCTGTGGCTCGGGATACGTCAAAGCTGTCAGAAGCCATTACCTAAGAAACACAAGAATTCTGTTTCAGGAGCATCTGAAACTTGAAAAAAAAAAAAAGAAAAAGAAAAAAAAAGAAAAATTACATTTGCCTATCAGAATGTCAATGACCACTTCATCAGATGGGTTGTGTCCCCAATCAGGGAATACAACACTGATCTTATCTGCTCAATAGCATCAAGTGAATCAACTTCATGAAATGGATTTGTCAGCTACGGTATGTTGCATTGAAGTCAATCTCTCTCGACAGGGTAAGTGTGGTCCAGGACTTGCATAATGGAAGAAACAGGCAACTTCACCTGATTCATAATGTGATGGCAAGGGTTCTCACAAGAACAAAAACAACTTGACTCCAATTCTAAGGTCCCTTCAAAGACTCAAAGTAAGCTTCAGGATTGACTTTAACCCACTGCTGCGTGTGTAGTGTAAAAATTTCTCAATGGGACAGGGCCTCATTATTACCTCTCTGATATGCTTCAGCAAAAAAGGGCAATCAGATCTCTCACATCACAACAGCAAAGAAGTCCTACAGCAGTTGTCTGTCAATCAACTGTCCATCAATCTTCACACAGTGCATGCGTCACATGTCACTTAAAGGATTCAGTGCAGATGATAATAGTGATAATGATATTTTTTTGGTTATTATCTGATATTATTTTCTATTATTCACTGTTCTTTGTCATTGTTTTTGCTGGTCCCCCCCTCCCCACCCCCACAACACCCAACCACCACCAACCCCAACCATCCCACTTCTAAATCACTCCTCTCAACCAGCACTGTTCAGCAGGACAGCGTTTGAACTTGTTCCTACCACTGAGGTGATATACTTCCCCTGTCTCCACTTCTGTCCATGCTTCAAGGAGCCAACATCTTTGCCATAAGTCACGGGGAGCACAGAGGGACAGGGGTAGAGGGGGGGCGTGAGGTGAAGTGGGGTGTGGGCAACACAGGCACTGATGAGTTATGGGCTTTACATCACTGCTCCTTGTGAACTCTAGGCAGCCATGTAAATTTCAATTTGTAGTGATGGTGGAGAGGGGGAATTAATAGGCAGCAGAGAGTTAATACGCAGTGAGATGCTATGATCTCAGCTGATCAGAAAACTAGCACTCAATGACTCTCGTCAGTCAACTCAACAGAACTGTCTCATCCAAAACATCACTAAGAATCGAATGCATTTTAAAAAGCCCTGACAAATATCTTTTTTTTTTTTTCCTCGTATAGGTTTTCATAGGCCCAGCAGGACGATGATACACCAAGGGCGGCACTTTCGGAAAAGGGGCTCCTGCCTCCTGAAACCCTAACGAGCCAAAGGGCACTTGTGGGACTGCATGGTAGAACAGCAAAGCCACTTTCGATCAGGCCTGAAGCATTCATTTGCGGCGGGGCCGATGGCGTTCTCAGTTACAGCACTCCCACCGTCCCCTTCTGCCGTTCTTGTTATTGGAAACACTGACGCCATGCGCTGCCGCTCACTGCTGCCGCTGGCCGAGAGGAGAGACACGCGTTGAAGCATTAAGGCAAACGACTCCCCCTTCGCTCAATACGGGTAAAAGGAGAGTCGGCTAAAACAATCCCGTGTACCAGTTTTTTTTCTTTCTTTCTTTCTTTTTTCTTTCTTTTCTTTTTTTTCGGATGCAGAGAGGTGGATCGGTGGCTGCTTTTGTGGAAGCTTTAAAGCCTCTCCTTTTCCCAGCAGCGGAGCTTTTAGTTCTGTTCCCAAGGTCGTGATTTCAGAACACAAGATTTGATTTGATGGCTGGAAAAATGACAACTATGCCTAAAAAAGGGACGCAGCAGTCAAAATGACAGCCGGGTTCAATCTCCGTTTGGTGCCTTGATAGCCCCAAAGACTTTCCAAAGGCTTCAGTGTGCAAAGACTGATGCGCTAAAAGTGAGTTGAGTGTGGCTGCGAAAAGTGCAGGCCCTTCTGTCGGTGCTGAGAGCAGACCTCGACAGAGTCAGGGCTCTTCAGGGAGAACACCAATCATGTCATCACTTTTGCACTCGGAGGAGGGGGGGAAAAAAGGCACCATTTAGATGAATAGGCCACTGTAATTATGCCGGTCCCCAGGGCTGTGGCATTGTAGTGCACCTGCGCAATGCCAAGAACAGCAACAAGGAACTTATGAACCCCCACACTGTATTCTCTCATTGGCCGTCCTTGTTCTCTGCTGCCTAATTCCTATTTTCTTTGCCTTTGTGTGTTTTGTGTGTCTCTCTGTGAGTGTGTATGCGCGCGCACTCGCGCATGTGTGTGTGTGTGTGTGTGTGTGTGTGTGTGTGTGTGTGTGTGTGTGTGTGTGTGTGTGTGTGTGTGTGTGCGTGTGTGTAGCAAATTTGTGCTAGAGTGACTTCAAGCATAGTGAACGTTTCCCTGTCACCTCATGATTTATTCTCTTAGATAAATTTGCAATGAAAGTTCGATTTGAAAGCAGTCACTGGCCTGGACTGTTAAAAACAGACACTGTTTCCACATCCTCAAAGAATGACAGTGATTTAAGATTCAATCTGCAATATATAACTGTTCCACAAGGGGATAATTGAGTATTGTTTCAACCCATAATGAATGAACATGCAGTTGTTTTCTTTTTCAGAAATGGTCATGCAATCTATTAGTCGTTTGTCCGTCTTTTCTTTTTTTTTTTTAAAATATATTACGTGCAAGAAATGATGAACATTACATGTCAACAACAAAACAATAATTCACCAGTAATTATCGAGTGCAATTCATTTTGTGGAGAGCAGATGGGAGTGATCCAAGAAAGCTTTCGAGGCTGCAGCGTGCTGCTGGCAGTGTCTTTTACGGCTCTAGCTCATTTCAACCCCATGTGTCTTAAATGTCTGGACAATTACGGAGGATTTTAAACTACTGCAATACTGGTGACTGACAACTTAGTTTGTTGAAGATACGAAGACAAATCGAAAGACAGACAGAGAGACAGGCACAGGCACAGGCAGACAGACAGATAGACAGATAGATAGATAGATAGATAGATAGATAGATAGAGTAAGTAGATGGATAGACAGACAGACAGACAGAGAGATAGATAGATAGATAGATAGATAGATAGATAGATAGATAGATAGATAGATAGATAGATAGATAAAACGACTAACTGAGAGATAGAGTGATGATTTATTTGTCTAAAGTGAACTGTTATTTTAGAAAAGTGAAGATAGATTTGGATGAAGTGGAAAGTAAGTCCAAAGACAGTGCTGATTGCCTTGCCATAGTGACTACTACTTTGTGTCTTTCCCTCCTTGCCGTGCTGGTTGTGGGGGTGACCCTGAGAGGGTCTCAGCTTTAACTTTGCCAGCAGACAGACAGCCAGCCAGCCAGCAAAGCGTCCTATGACACCGGGCGGTATTTATGGGAATCAGGCCAGTGCTTGGATGGGGCTCACACACACACACACACACACACACACACACACACACACACACACACACACACACACACAGAGGCACAAGGACAGCAGAGCACTGACACTGTTCACTCTTTTCTTTCTGCTTCTCTTCCAAATGTAGCAAAGATGACACTTGGCCTGCTTGTGCACAGGCCAGTTTCATTGGCTGACACCAGAGGGCTGCTGATATAAGCTAAAGCAGCATCTGAACCTCATGACTTACCATTTATGCTCACGTGACTTTCTCTTCCTCATCTTGATTCCTGATTTGTATCTGCTTTTTCTACACGGTCAGTGTATAACATTCGCCACTTACCGTTATGCTCGTCCAGTTCATTGCCGATCTCCTGACCCATCTGTTTCTGTCGACTGATGACCGCAGCCAGGGCGTCCAGACCCGCGTCTTGGACTGGGGATGAAAATACAGAACAGAGATGGACTTAACACCAACACCTTTTAAACCAGCCATATCATGACATTACTGTATGTGATGCCTTTTAAAAAATTAATTTATTGTACCTTCTCACCTTCTCTTTTTTCACACCAATGAATGAATGCCTAATTTTAAGTGGCAGACACTCAAAGACTGTGACAATTTCTAAAATCAATTTAAATCAATTTAATTTTAAAAAAATCAATTTAAATCTTTGAGATTTAATGGGTTTGAGTTTGAGCAAGGGGGGGGGGGTCAATGGGATTGATACATTGATTGGCTAAATGAGTAAGTTCTTTATTGGGCCAGGGGCCAGGGGCCTGTTCAATCAGCATGCAAATCCATCCACATACGAGCACTCAAAAAATATGGGGTCTTTGTTGGAAAGGGGGGGTAAAAAAAACACTACAGAAGTACACAGATTCCTACTAAAATAAGCCATTTGCAAGGAGGAAGCAATTTTGTGTGATTTCACGAGGAAACCATTTGGGGATGACAGGGCATTGGACTGGACTTGTGACACCACAGAGCAGAGCAGCCAGCCTACCACCAGTGAGTCACTCTGCACTTTACCCCCCATGCTGGCAAATTACTCTTCCTGCCAGGATCACTTATTTGACGGAGTAAGTGTGTGTGTGTGTGTGTGTGTGTGTGTGTGTGTGTGTGTGTGTGTGTGTGTGTGTGTGTGTGTGTGTGTGTGTGTGTGTGTGTGAGAGAGAGAGAGAGAGAGAGAGAGAGAGTGTGTGTGTGTGTGTGTGTGTGTGTGTGTGTGTGAGAGAGAGAGAGAGAGAGAGAGAGAGAGAGAGAGAGAGAGTGTGTGTGTGTGTGTGTGTGTGTGTGTGTGTGTGTGTGTGTGTGAGAGAGAGAGTGTGTCCGTGCATAAGCATAAAGATTTAATATATATCCACTTACAATATTACAACCATCTGAAGGCTTTTAGTACATTACTGAGGTTTTGACCTTCCTATGTGACTCGTGTCAAACTTAAATGAGTCCAGTATGCCATCAGCCTCAAACACACACACACACACACACACACACACACACACACACACACACACACACAGACTTTTATGTTTCAAGTAAATAGGTGGTCATCTCCAAAACTTTGACAGACTTTTGCCAAGATTAGAGTTGAGCATATAAATACAAATACAAAACTATTCTGAACAAGATAAATCTGCTTTGACAAATCAATTCCAGGTGTTAACAGTCCGACGGAATATAATGAAACTCTCACAGAAATGTAAAATGGCTGAGACTTTAACCAGAACATTCAAAGCCGCACAGATGCGCTGTCTGTCTGTCTTTGTTACTGGTCTAAACGAACCTTCGATGATTCGCTGCTGCTGCTGTTTGATCTCCCCGAAGCTGAGACCGCGCGTTTCTTCGCTCTCATCCACCAGCCATGGGTTCACTGCTCCTCCCTGGCCACCGCCACTCGACATCAGGCTGGACCTGGTGACACACACAAGGCAAGGAGAGAAGGGGAATGTTAGAATGTTAGGCTGACACATGGTGATTCTCATAAACAGACTAGCTTCAAACTTGCACATAAATGCAGACACACAAACAAGGGTGTTGACACTGATTACTGACTTCAATTAAGCAATCGATCACAAAAAAAAAAAAAAAAAAAACAATCACATATGCAACGCGTATGTTCTCTAGACTACAAAACCGACCACATTTCTACAATCAAACACACACACAGTTGTCCAATGGCGTTTAGGATTAGAGAGAGCGTCTGTTTATTTAGTCAACTGGGGCTACGATCCACAAGACGAGGTTGAGGCGATGCCGTTACACGCAGCGAACAAGTCGAGGGCTCACCGCATGTAAACGGGCCGCCTAATGAGCCTCAGGCCTCGGGGGCAGCTCGGCCACGAGGGCAGCTCGCGGCTGACAAGCTCTTGTGGTGGCGAGAAACTGTTGCGGTTTTCCTTTGCTATCCTCGCTCTAACGAACACAAGCTGTGCCGCCGGACCCCGAGGCCACGATGCGGCATGGGCTCCGAGTCTCCTCACAGCGTGCCGCCGCCGTCTGCCTAGGCTGCCTGAGCAGTGTCATCTGCTGGTCAGATCCCAGACCTCACCACAGACATGAGGGGAGGAATCACTGTCTCTAATGGGACTGTAACGGCCAGGAGACAAGGGTGGGGTGGGGTGGGGTGAGGGTTAGTGATGGTGCGGCAGCTCCTCTATTTGAACTTTTCACTTCCTTATCACGGCTCACATATCACAATGAAACATTGAAATATGCTTTTTCTTTTTGCTTAGAAATTTGTTGGTTTGCCGTAACATCAGAATAAGAAAACAATTGGGTCTGTTGGTTGGTCAGTAGACAAATGTTTTTAGTCATCTGTCATCAAAACAAAAAAAAAATAGAGTTTAGTACAGGCCAGAGTATGAGTACTCCTTTACAAACCACTAAAGGCTTTGCGTTAAGGTTTAACATTAGGCTACTTCTGTTATGAAAAGCAGCCAGTCAGTAAGCTTGCAGGGGCACAATTTTAGATGAGTTTTCATTTAAAAATTAGCTGCATTTTAATACAGGCCAATGCAGCATTTCGAAGCATGAGTGATGCAATGTTGAGCTCCCTACCCCTGGCTGCTCTCTAATTTAAAGCTTTACTCCTCTGCTTGTCTAGTTTGAGATATAGCTGGCTAGCATCAGAACTGGCACTGGTATGGCACTGGATCGATACAGAGAGATTGGGTTACAGGATCTCTGTTAAATTTGTCTTTGTCTTTATGGAATATGCTCAAAAGGAAAGTTATGGTTTTAAAGATAAAACAAGCGATCTGTGAGAAAATTAATTCACTTGGTTGAATTACAATATTATAGTCGACATGTTGGCCCAAAAGAAAATTGTGTCAGGCTCAATTTTGGTCGAGTTACAGAAAACAAGAAAATAATGTTACAGATGGCCTTAGGGGAATCCTTGGCATTGCTTCTATTTTGTTTCACTGCGACAAGCCTAAGCTTCTAAGCATCACATCAAATGGCCAACAACTAAAGCAGCCAATCCGTGCATTAATGAACCCTGCACCTCTGGACTGGTCCCTGGGCTAAGCAGGCTAATCCACAAAGGGGCTCAGGAAAGGGCTCCTCTCCGCTCCCTCTCTCTCCCTCTAATGTGGGGCTAGGAGGCAATTTCAGGCTATTTGAGGTGCTGTCTCTCTCCCGCTCAGAGGTGCCATTAATCCGGGGGAGCCAGGCAGGCGGGCGGGTGGGCAGGCGGGGGAGGCGGGCCGGTCAGTCGGCCGGCGGGCCGGGTGGGATGGAGAGGTCGTCCGTTGGCACTAATCTCTCTGACATGTTTGGTAACTCTCGCACTGGGCGGCGGGGCTCCACTTCCTCCGCCTCCTCCTCACTCGGCCGGCCGGCTGGGTCTCGCCGGCGTGAAGATTAAAGTTTTATCCAATTAACCTCCCACTGCGACTGCCAGGTTCATCGGATGGCTCTCGCTGAGGCGTCACACCAGAGCGTGGCCGGACGGGCGAACGGGGGGGGATGAGGCCCGCGGGTTTCCCGAGGGGGGGGTGGGTGGTGGGGGCGGCTTGTGATTTAAACTAATTACAACGTCGTGCATCATGATCAAATATAAAAGAGAGGATGCCGAAAAAGGGGGGGGTCGGCCAGGGCTGTCCGGAGCCTTCAAACATCGGCGCCATGTCTTTTTGTGCTTGACTAGTGGCTAGGCCTTCACACACGTAGCGCTTCATGAATGTGATAACTCCCGCCACCCTGCACACACCTTCACACCACTCAACCCTCGCCACAGTGGGGGCAGACACAGTTCAGCTTGCTCAAGCGACCCTAATCCCCTCCCTACCCCCAGACAAAGACCACACACTGAGCCCCATCTCCTAACCTCACCATCGTCCACCTTTCCCCTCAAACACCACAACCACAAGTTTTTAGTTTTTTTTTTTGAAGAAATAGTAGGCTAAAACTTTCCCCCCTTAAACACACCAATTTCAAACAGTTGGATCACATGATAAAGCTTGGCAATGTAATTCATTAGCTGCCATCTGACTCAGTTACAGAACTCCCGGCACAACTGGTACCCCCCATCCATAAAAAGATTAAAGCACCCATACCACACACACACACACACACACACACACACACACACACACACACACACACACACACACACACACACACACACATTAAAGCACTGCTAAGTGGATGAATGGAGTGAGGCAGAGCAGGTTTCCTTTTGTAAAAATGTACAAAAGGAACGGGCAAGGATAAACCCAGTAAAAAAAAAAAATAGCTGCCTTTGAATTTCTCCATTTGATCAGCCTATGATTGATCCTCATTTCTGTTCGGCATTAAAAACAAAAGCTGCAGGATCACACAGTGTGTGGATCGGCCTTTCCTCCCGCCATGTAAAAGCTCTGCATTAACCTCTTGGCCTCGGAGTTATTAACAAAGCATGATCCCGCTCGATTGCAAACGCTTGGATCCTCTCCGACTTTAAATAAAAGAACCGAGACAGGAACTAGACACAGGAAGTTTGTGTCAGTGGTGGAAGACCGTCCAAACACTCCGCGGCACCCAAGGTGGGCAGGTCAAGCCCGACACAGGAGATTGACGGCGTTGCGCTCCTGGAGTCCTCGCCGAGCTGTCACTTAGATTAGGACTGATAAACGCACTCAGGATATAGCCAGTGGCATAATGCCTTCTGAATCCGCCTCTTCCGAAGAGGATGTTAGCCAAGTGGAGAGTGATAAACTGTAAACTGATCGGACCATGTGTGACAGGTGCATATGTGTGTGAGCGTGTGTGTGTGTGTGTGTGTGTGTGTGTGTGTATGTGTGTCCATGCACCAAACAGACTCCCCATGCTCGTTTCGGGAGGTGCCAAACGTGTGATCAGCGGCCATAGCTCCCCTAATGAACGGCTAGTTGGAGGGGCAGCCACTTGGAAAGGCCAGAGAGAGACTTCCGATTGGCCCAGCAGGGGTCGGCCCGCACCGCTGAGCAGGGGTCAGTTGGAAAAGCCGACATCTGCGGAGTTATTTATTAAAACAATGTTACAGTGGGCCACAGGCACAGACACCCACAGCAAACCGCTCTACTACTACTACTAACACTATCTGTAGAGACACCACAGCCAACTAGAGACTAACGCCAGGCTCGGTCTCATTGGGGTCTTACCTGGCGTGCTCTAAAACCGTGGGGTCTTACCTGGCTGGCTCTAAACCAATGGGGTCTTACCTGGCTGGCTCGGACTCAGTAGTGTCTCCTTTGAAGGTGGCGAGAAGCTGCCTCTCTTTGGTCACTAGGCTGTCCAGCAGGTTCTGTCTTCTGTCAGCTTCTGATTGGATTCTGAGAGATGCATGTCAAGGGTTGGGGACGCAAATAAGGATGAACAGATTTCACAAACACCCACAAATTACAAACAGCCTACTCTGAATATCTATGGCACGGACTCTGCAATGATTTACTAATTACAGACTCCAGGATGTCATTAAATTAATTACTGTACATGTTGACTTGATTCCAGTAAAAGTTTTGTGTTTGTTGCAACAGTCTACAAGGGCAACACTATAAATCTCATGTGGGCATTGGAATGTGAAGGCATCTTTCCCCCTTCATAAACTCTAGACTGATCCTAGCCTAACTCTGCTGGAGGTGTTTTAAAGGGGAAGTATGGTGATTTGCATCACTGAATACTGTCAATTTTTAGCCCTCAAAGGCTAAAAATAGGCAGCAAAAAGTACAAGGGAAAAGCTGACACAGTTAAGACATTCTGTTTATCTCTGCATGATAAAGAGCAAGTTAGATCAGTCAGATCAAGTGATTCTTCAGTGAAGTCATGCTGTTCTAAGGAAGTCTGTGGCAGCAGATTGTTTTGTGAATGTCAGAATGCTATGCTTAAATATAAAGTATAACAGGAGTAAGGTATGTGAAACAGGTATTCTGAAAAAGCAGAATTTACTTTTGATTCCTAAACTCTTAAAATAAAATGAAAGATTAAATGTTATAACATTTAATCTTTTATTTTTTATCCACTATTATTTACCATTCCCTCATGAGAATCAGGCTCAAATTACACTCAAATCAGTTACTCTCTCATCACATAACAGTGACCACTGAATCCCTATGGCTGCATCAATAATCTAACTACACATTTGGTACAAACCTTTGGCCTTTGCTATTGCAATCAAGAGAGAGAATTTACTTTTGTTTCCTACACTCTTAAAATTAAATGAAAGTTGTGATGAATGAAATGTTAATAACATTTGGCTAACTTCATGCTCTCTGCTGTAAGCAACCAGATCTGGGTGGGATGTCTCCAACTCACCTAAGAACATCTCAATCAGATTGTATTACAACAGTAACATGTTCAAACTGTGTTCTTCATTAAAGCAACACTATGCCGTTTTTGTTGTAAAACTAGTGGACTAGGCTAGCTACCTAAGAGGCACACAAAACCCTCCAAGAATTTTCCAGAGTCTTCCAGAGACTCCATTCCTGCACTCACAGAATAGTGGCAGGTGTCAGTCATCAATTAGATGCTACTTAAATCGAATCTCACGTTAAACTCTGGCACACATGCAATCAAGCATCTGTTCTTACTTTTGTTCTCTGACCTAGAAATATTCTGCTTTTGTACTCAATCAGCTTACAGGCAAGATCAACCAGGGCATTTCTTCACTATCAGCTGTGAATGAATCTCCTTTATAGCAATGCACTGCCCTCTACAGGCATTCAAAGTAAACACACTCACTTAATACCAGCCAGACCTCTTCCAATGCAGAAATGGACAATTTTGTCAAGTTGTGTATGATATCTCAACATCCAACAGTTTTCAAACCTGCAATTTGATTTCATCAACCTAAACATCCAACAATTTCATCTACTATTTGAATTCATCAATCTGAACATCCAACAATAACAAAAATAGGCCTACTATTTAAATCAAATCCTCATGCTCTTTTTCCTACCAACAATAGTTGTTGACCTCAAGCTACAACAAAGCAGGGGATTGATTTATCTTTAATGACGTAGAACATTTGAAACAAGCTTGAACCCAACAATGAAAATAACACAGGCCAAGCCAATAAGCCTGTCAACCTGCACAAATCTATTGAATTGTGATACTTTGAAGATGGAGCATCTCCAGGGAAACAGAAAGAACAGACATCCAGCAAACAGACACTGAATTGTAGAAAGGATACATTCGCCGTTGTGATGAGGCACGAATGAGGGTCTCCCGCAGCTGTGCTATGTTCTGCTTTAACTTCTGTAAGGATGCTCGCAGAGTCATGTTAATCTAGGGCCACAAAGAGGGAAGAGACCAGTGAATAAGAAACAACCATCTGGAGTTTTGCAATGCAAAGTAACATTAATACATAGATAGATAGATGGATAGATAGATACTTTATTGATCCCCAAGGGGAAATTCAAGGTCCCAGCCGCTTTAAGACACCACACACAACATACACTACTATGTACACAAGGTGAACATAACAATAAGTCAACATTACTAGGCAAAAAGACAATATAATCCAAAACTAAAGGCAAAAGAGATACAGATGCGCATTAGTGTGCTGGGGATTGGTAATGTAAAGAGTTCCAGTATGAGATGTGTGTAGAGGTAGTAGGCCTAGTGCAAGTTAGTCCAATAGTGCATCAGCGCAAGCAATAAATATGTGCATATATGTAAATAAATATGGACAATAACAAAAGTGTATGTATGTTGGCATAATATAACAGTTCGAGATACAAAAAAGGACATAAGAACATAAGAATAAGTTGACATGTGTCAATTCAAGGTATTGCCCACCTTAGCTGGGTTCCCTCCTGTCCTCTGCAGTCTGCCGCGTTCATGAATATTTTCAGCAATTTCCTGAGCCAGACGACATGTGGCGTCATAGTTCTGTATCCTGTGAAATACAGATGGTTTGGTCAATAGCTTATTTGTGTACCATGGATCATGTGTGAATTAAAGGCATCATTCAAATGGCTTATCAGTAGATAAAGTAAGCACAGAATTCCTTGGTCTGCTCATGAATTTGCAACTGGCATGTTGGCTGCAGAATGATGAAAATCAGAAGTTATGCGAACTCATGACATTTTTACATTATCTGTTTAACGTTATACTTGTGTCCATTAAGATGCAATGTCCCAAACCAATAAAATAACAAAAATAGGAACCAGAGCTGTTCCTGCTGGTGAGGTGATTTGTTAGAATTAGCCTAACGTTATGACTTCTGTGAGCATAATATAGGCGTAAATATTTATTTTTTTACTTCAACTCTCCTAAAATAAAACCAAACAGGAAGGTGTTATGTTCAACTGATATTAACATGCATTCAAGTCCCAACAAACATGTCATGACCACAACTCACAATTGCAAACAAGAGATCACAAGGTTGTCATGCTACAGTCATGATCATGTGATGAGAGTTCATTTCGTTGAAGTTCATTTTGTTGAATCTAGCTTTGATAGATAACTTATAGGTTACTCGAAGGGATCACTTGGAGCATTGCCTACTGTCTGCCAAGTGCTAAGTAACGTCGTCAGTGTTATTGCAAGCTAATAGGTAACGTTAACTCTAACATTATCACTTCCACAGAGCTAACGTTAACGATGAATGGATGACACCGCCGCCCGGGTATACGCCATTAGCTTAAGGATATAATGAGGCAATCGCCGATAGATTTATAAAATATGGTTACATCTATCGTTATTTGACTATCCCATCTTGACACTAAACTGCCATGATAACTGATAATAATAGATGGCGATTCAAGTTAGCTGGGCTAACATCTTGATGAAAAGCTAGCTAGCATGCGTTTAATCAAAGCAAACGTAAAAGCTAAGGGGGAGTTTTGATTAACAGTAACATGTTTTGAAATGCTTACCAAGGATCTTGAGACATTATTGATCACCAGTATAATGAAGGTTCAATGCTTGGAGAAATATTTCTGTTTCACTTTGGAGCTAGGCTACTTGTCGGTGTCGCAAAAATCACAATACAGCATATTTCCTGTTTGGGTTATACGTCACAAAAATGGGTGGTATGTGACAGATCCCTTAAAGAGGTAGCCTCCTGCATGCATCCTAATGTGAATTTTAACCAACCATCTGACAGACCACCTAACTGGTCATTACCAAGACAAGACAGTTGCCAAATTTCTCAGCCTTATTCTCAATCCAGGAAGGTCACAGAGAACACCTAATATTAGTAGGCCTACCCCTTAAAGCGAAGATCATTGCATAGGCTACTTACCAAAAGTCTAGCAAGATAATAAGCTTCACTTTTGGGGACCATTTCATCACAAGAAATTCTGAATCATGACTAAATAACCGCTTTATCAATTAAGGTTTGTTTTAGTTAGGAGGCTAGCCTAGATGTAAGGTAGATAGGGCAAAGAGGAGGACCAACCTGTTTTTCTATAAGGTTCTTCTTCTATTGTTTTTTTTCTTTGCTTGAGTGAATGTTGATGTTGCCTAATCAAACATTTTCTGTTTAGATAAAAACAGAAACCCCACAACTCGGTCTTATTCTTGGAAAAAGAAATTCTTGGAATACCCAATTGACATGTTTTGCAATAAACAGTGTTGGTGATTTATAGACCTAGACATAGGCCTATTAGTTAAATTAAAACGTATGAATAGAAACATTTCTAATTAGATATGATAATTGAATAAACAACAAGCCTGTTTTCACTTTAATGAACGTTAGTTGGTTAATTCTGTAACATTTTATGAAAAATGAAATGAAAAATATTTGGGAAACACTGGTTAAAGTAAAAAATTATGTAAAAGATCTTAGACCAGAGGAAGACTTGATCTCTCATTTTTTTTCCAGACATTGTGCATGAACCTGAGAAAGTTCCACTCGATTATGATGACTGCGACTGAGATGAGGGCAGTCTGGGCTTGGATACCTGAACGTTTTGCCTTGTTCAACCCAACCAAGCTGTTCAGCGTTTCCTATGTAAGTTTGCTTAAGCCTTAGGCTATGTGTGTAAGATGTTATCCAACCTTACAACTGGTGTTTTTCTCAGTCCAAGTTGAACGTCACTGCTCTGTCACTCATCAAACTGTTGTCTGAAGTTGAAGAATAGTATTTGGGAAACACTGACTGTATGCTGGCTACAAGTGAACAGAGGAAATTTCCAGAACAAGTGAGCACATAAACAAATGCCACACACCACCACCATTGGAAATGTACCACCTGACTTGACGTTTTTAATGGATTGGACAAAACTATTTGCCATGGGCCTTTCCTAGTCAAATGAACATCTGCAGCTAGACCATAAAGGAAAATCTTTTGGTGATCCAATTTAAAGCGGGGTTGAAGAAGTTATGATCAGTGTGTCTGCTAAGTCAGATTTCGCCAGCTTGGGCCCTGCAGTTTTACCTCCAGATGCAGCATCTCTGTTGGGCTGCAGAAGGCGATCTCACTCTCTACAAGATGGGGAAGGGGGCAACCACAGTCCTGAACAGACTCGCCCTGTCAGAAAGGCGGCTAGACCTCGCTCAAGATCATTCTACAGCTTTGAGACATCTGAGGACTACAAAGAGACACCTTTAACTTGGCCCCTTGCTTTGAAACCAAAGACAAGGTCCTTATTACAAAGTGATTTGGGCCAGAAAGCCAAAACCGGGGATGGAGTGGTGACCAAACCTCCCTCCAAAAGGCCAAAGGCAAGCCTCAACAAGGATCTTAACGGTAAGATTTTTAAGTTTAAATTTAAGTAAATCCTTTGCCAAATTGTTAAATTCATTCATTTGTTTATTTCATTCAATTTTTTTTAAAAAAGGGGAAATGTTGGACTATGTTTTCCATCTTTCATTTACAGGGAGCAGGGGCAGTTTGAAAAACGTGCCCATGATGACTATCGCTGAGCCGGACAACTGGGAGATCAGTTCCTGCACAGGCATGAAGTACGGCCAGTATGTGGAATGGGAGAAGATCGATCCTGAAGCTGCCGCCCGTTACGATCAGATGCTGTCCAGCAACCATCATCAGCTCAAGACCATGGGTCGTACGGGGTTCTGGGCAATGCCCCACACCCTCAGGGCTAAAACTTACAATCACCTAGTTAGTAGTATTGCCAGTGAGTCTGCTAGCCATGATGTAGACATCTACCACGCTCTAACTGGACAGCTGTTTGAAGATAATAAGATAAGCACACACCCGTTTCCCGTGTTCATGGAGGACGGTGAGATCCCCAGGTATTGCCTAAACAAAGCTGGGCTGAACTCGGTCAAAAAAATCCTAGTCTGCATCAGCAAACATTTTCCTGAGGTGACGTTCTGCCCCATCCTCCCAGCATTGGTCTCCCTACTTCTCCACTACAGCGAAGACGATGCTCAGTGTTTCCACAGCATCTGCTGCCTGGTGAGCTACACCGACCCCACCAAGCGTTACATCGACCAGACCTTCCACACCTCCAGAGCCTCCTGCATGACCTTTGGTGACCTGGCCAACAGGTACTGCCGGGGAATCCGCAAGCTCATCGCCAGCTCCCACCAAAACCTCTTTGAGTTCTACTCGGACTGGATCATGTGGATTTTTGCAGACCTGCCCTTCACTTATGCTATCAGGGTGCTGGATGTGTACCTGTTGGAAGGGTACAAGGTCCTTTACCGGGTGGCTCTGGCTCTCCTGAGTCTCTATAAGGTGTCGGTGGCCTCTCGAGTGGCCCATGTGGATGATTTCCGCCGAGACATGAAGAGCTTTGTGCAGAACGTTGCCAGACACATCACCATTGAGAACCTGCTGAAGAAAGCATTTGTAATTCAGCTCCCTCCTCGTAAGGAGCTCAACTATCTCTTCAATGCAAATAAGGAGGCTCTGATCCACAGAGGAATTCATCAGAAGTAAGGACATTTATTATTTTTGTCTCTTCAAAATGTTGTTGTTGTTGTTGTTGTTGTTGTTGTTGTTAGTCTATTTTTATACCAGGAAGTATTCCAAGTAGTATTATGACCTGGGTAAATTAAGCATTACAGCAGTTGTTTACCTCCTATTAGCTTAGTAAATTAAGCTAGTAGTAGTATGCTCACATAGTATTGTCTAATATTAGTAAATTAAGCTGGTAATAGAGTCTGCTGAACTTTTTGAGTGATTATGAGCCAAGAGAATGATTGCTATCTCCAATTTTACATACCCAGGTTCACCACTTTGTAACAATCGCCCCTGTAAACTTTATTAAATGGGAGTGAAACTATTTACAGCTGTTGAATTCTAAGTAATTAAAGGGGTGATTGTTACAACTTAACGACCTACTTGGAATACTGGTTTCTTTTTAAAAACAAGCTTAACCTTTACACTTTAACTTTACATTTGACTGGAATCTGCAATCTGTGATACCTTTTTGTGTTAAAAGTCTCTGACCCTAGACCTGAGGAAGACTTATCCTCTCATTTTTCAGACAGTCTTATCAATGTATGGACCTGGGAAAGTTCCACTCGAATGTGGTGACTGCAACTGAGATGAGGGTTGTCTGGGCCTGGATACCTGAGCGTTTTGCCTTATTCAACCCAACCAAGCTTTTCAGCATTAAAGAACATGGCAGGAGCCTCTCATTGTAAGTTTGCTTAAGCCTTATGTGTGGGAGACTGTCTGCCAATTGGCACTGACAGAAACTGAACTATGCACCACTATTGTGTTTTCCAACTAAATACTTCAGCAGTCAGAAAAAGGCATGGGTCAGTTGCATAACACGTTTGTTTTTGGTGTCAACTTGTTTTCCATATTGTAGTGTGACCCGCATTACAATTTCACACACTTCTTTGAAATGCTTTCAACACGTATTGAGGTTCTCTGCCAGGTCATGGACACATGGTGTTTTAGCAAAGGAACTTCAAAACAAAAATCAAATTAGATGGGGGTTATAATGCCATCATAGGCCTAATCTTGAGTGTGTTAACTATAGCTGTCTTCCTGTTTGTTCAACTGATTTTTGTTGAATGATGATTGTTGAATGGCTACCTAGTTTTGTGTTTTGTTCCATGCATGTATTTTTATTTATTTATTTTATTTTGTTTTATTTTAAATAGAAATAATTTGTTGTTGTTGTTTTCCAAGGTTGTACTCCCAGGTTGTGGGCCACGAGCCAACTGTTTTGCTGCTTAGAACTTCAGATGAAGTGGTAAGGACAAAATATGTGACAGCAGTTTTACGCTTAATTAACTTCAGTCATGCACATACTTAATTCCTTTTCCCCTCCAAATATATAAGGTCTGTGGTGCTTTCTTATCATCTCAATGGATGGGACAGAAAAATCATGATGGGGATGAGCTCTCATTCTATGGAACAGGAGAATGCTTTGTTTTCACAGTGAGTATTTGACCTTGCCATTATAAACAAACAAAACTGATGAATTTAATATTTAAATCTTACCATTAAGACTTAACCAGTGTGAATGAATTTAATTAACGATTTTAATTATTCTGTTTGTATGGCATGACTGTTTCACACATCTTTTGCACTCATTAAGGCTGAAGGAGAAAATTAATTTGTTTCTCTGTTAGTTAAGACCAAGTATGGAGCGCTACCAGCGTGCTCTAACCCAAATCTCAGGGACACTGAACAAGAGTGAGTCCAGCAATGAGAAGAAACAAGATGTCCCATCTGCAAAAAGACCAACAGGACACCTTGATGGACAAAAGTGTACTTCAATGTTTATGGCTGGGGATGACAAGAAATTTATCATTGGTAAGATGCTGAACTGTTTTCCGTTTCTACGAACAAATGTTTGAGGGTTTATTTTGTATATTCCTTTTGTTGTCTCAAACATTTTAAAAAATATTTTATAACAATTATGTTCACACACTATGAGTGTTCTGGTGTCTGGTTTTCTGCAGCGCAGGAACAAAAATTTCCACTTGTCAACAATTCCGAAAATTAGCACTCTATGGTCAGTGACATTCAGTGTTCTTATTTACACTATACATCCAATCTGACGTCAGTATCTGTATGTGTTATCGCACCTGTAGGTGGCAATGGGGGATCTGCGCTCTGTCTGCAGGCTGACCTATCAGAGGGCTACACAGAGCACTGTGACACCTTCGAGAGTCCTCCACTGTGTAGGAGGCGTTTCAAGATCCAGTTCCTTGAGGTGTGGGGTATTCAGAGAGCATAGTCACTCTACATACAATCCCAGATCCCATACGAAGATGCAGAAATGTTTTTTAATTAATTATATACTGTAATGAACATAGCATCTGCATGTACGTTGCTGATTTCATTTCAAAGCAGCTTTGATTACATTACATTTATTAACCATTTATTAACCATGAAACTACAAATGTTTTTAAGTATGAGTTATATTCATTCATTTATCCATATCCATCCAGATAGTTCTGTACCTATACCAGTGTGTATCACATAGACTGTGTATCAGTGTTACAGATATTAAATTGTAAGGATATGACAATATCTGCTTTCTTAATCATGGTGTCATTATTGACTTGCAGAACAATACTCTATCGTTTGGACTGTTAATATTTCATTGTGATTTTAACTTGACACAAGTGAGTTAGCATAATCAATGTGTATACTAAATTATTGTTTTCTACTTGTCAGACATGTATTTCTATTGTGATATGTCTTTCAATAAAAGATAACCTTTTTCACATTTTACATGATCAGTAGTGAATACTTTTTTTAAGACATTTTATTTTGCACAGAGACATAAGGTGCGATGTCCTTTGTTTATTTTTGACCTACTATGAAAGAAGGGTTATGAGGGTACAGACAAGCTACATTTTGATACGAAAAGATCTCAAAAAGATCTATCTCCTTTCTCAAGAGCTGTTTAACATTTTGATATACTTGATTTAGAGTTTGATAGAGCTTCACTGTCCTATTAGTCTGGTTGATTTTTTCTTTTTTTTTTACCTCATTCCACAGGTGACTGATAACTTTGGTCAGATAATGTAAACATACAACCTTGAAGCAAATTGGTTACATTATAGGATGTGCTTGGTCAAGGAGCTATCATGAGCATAAGGCATGGTTGTGTTCTCGTCCATATAATGGCTATGGACACCTGAAAATAGCAACTAAAACTTGGGCAAACATTGTAGTTCACAGATGATTACCAAGGATGGCGCCATTTAGCGAAAATTACTACTTCGATCCACCACCTAAAGGTTTTACTGTAATTAGGCTTGTAGAATTGCACTTCAGCTTTTTTTTTTTTTTTTTTTGGATCAATTAAAGTCAAATATATTTTAACATGAGGTAAACTACTCCATTCATGCATTCTATTTCCCCTGAAATAAATAAATATTTTTATCTTTTTGTGAGGCCATAAAGTTGTGCATTAGAGCAGTTGGTAACGCTTCAGATGACAGTCCTTAAAGTGCTGGAGTAGGTTAGGTTACAAGCATAACAAAAAGTGACAGGGAATACCTAATACTTACTGCAAGTATGCAGTGGTCTAAAATGTAATTCTAGTTAAAGTACAAATAGAATTTAGTAACTTTTAAATGTGTAGGATTTAGTGACTTTTTAAAAATGTGTAGCTAATGATTTTTTTTTCTTTATCGTTATGCTTTTTGACTAACAATAGGTCACACGTGAATACTTTCTTACCACCATAATGTATGGGGGCAAAATTAATACATTTTCCAGGCAGGTTAGGGCTCATGTTGTAATTAATTAAGAAGTGGGCACACTTTCTTGAATGCATTGAAAATGTGTATTATTGCCCTATTACATGTCATTTTCCTACTCATTTGACCTTCAGTTTTATAATCACAGACCACAAAGTCAGGGAATACAGTAGGCTAGTTGAAAATACACACTTTAGTTAACTTCACAAAAATGAATTTGGATTGAAAAGGTTTTCAGTACTTCTTTGTGTAACATTTCTCATGGTAGCCCACCAGTAAATTAATTGGCATGTTCTTTTATTTTGTTAAATAAAATTAAATGTAAAACTTATGGTAACATTGTTTTTTGTATTATTTCTTTTTGATGCATGTGATGTTTTCTCCACTCCAGATAAATTCGTTTCTTTCAGATGTGGGATTATTCATTTTCATTCTTGAGCTTAACATAAATTCTAACATAAATTCCAAAAAGTGGAGGTCGCTGTATTTCATAAATATGGCTGTCGATTTGTTTATTAATTCTGGATGCATTGGTAAGCTTTCAGGGTGGGTAAACCAGGGTTCATTCACGGTGCCCTCTCCTTTGCATTCTATTTGTGACGTCATACACGGTCTCATAGCAACGGACCCAAACAGAATCTTAGCAACAGATGATTGCGTTTATTGGAATGGTCAGTGTGAAGTTGGAACGCGTTTCGCTATATGTCGAACTCTTGCTGCGCAAGGGGTGCTTGGTGGAAGTAAATTAAAGTGAGATTTTGCTGGACACAAGTATGGCAAGCGACGTGCAAGAAGTTTCTCGGCTTGAGCTTGAAGCAGTCATAGGGTTTAATGGTAGGCAAGGCGTTAAAATAATGCTGTTTGGTTATGAAACTGTAGTTTTTGTGAAATGCCTGGACTAAAGTGTTAGTGTTTGGTCCAAGCTAATACCTCAAATATTAACGAATCCATAAAATAGGCCTATAGCCTACATGCGTAAATTGCAGGACAGTAAGTGCGCTTGGTTTCTTGCTCAATGCATGTTATTTTAACTCCACAGGCCATGTATTCTCCGGTCTTAGAGTGCATCCCGATAGAGAGCATTTGATATATCCTCTGGGTTGTACTGTCATCCTTAAAAGCCTCAAAAACAACAAGCAAATATTTCTTCACGGGCACACCAACAATGTTTCCTGTATCGCTGTGTCCAAAAGTGGAAATTTCATCGCCTCTGGTCAAGTCACTTTCATGGGGTTCAAGGTAAATTAACAGAGCTGCATTAGGCCTAGTCATTCTGCTAAAAGTCATTAAACCATTTGAGGTCTTTTTGAGTCTTAGATCTTTACAGTCATTCATAATATGCGTGGGCCAGAGCCCAGGCTCAATCTCTAGTGCCATCAACCTTTTTGATTACAGACAGACAAATAAGGCCAAACTGGCTATAATAGTTAGGATCTAATATATGCCCGCTGTTCATTTGAAATGCTTCTCCGAAGTTATTGATCAGACTGAATTTCCAAATCTAGGCTGATGCTATCATCTGGGATTTTGCCAAGAAAGGGATGCATGCAAGGCTCCAACTCCACAAAGCTAAAGTGGAGGCCCTTGCGTTCTCCCCGAATGACAAATATCTTGTGACTCTTGGCGGCCAAGATGATGGAAGGTGAGCTAAAGATTTGTTATCTGTAAACACCGCAGTAATAAATATCAGTATTTATATAACAAATATTTGACAACACTGTGATGTATGCAATCACAGTGATGTGCCTGCATATGGAAAGTAGGTGACTCATAGTATGGTGTGTTGTATTGAGTGGCTGTTGACAGTGGTTAAAGTGGGATTTGGCAGGATGGGGAACTCTCAAATTCTGATATATTATCAATATAATAGTTTAATATCATTATATTATTATGCCGTATTGAGTGGCTGTTGTCGACGATGTTTCAGTGTTGTGGTGTGGAACATTGAGACTGGGGAGGCCATCTGCGGAAGCCCAGCATCAGCACACAGCGCAGGTCACTGCCTGGCTGTCCGCTTCTCCAACCTGAACGACAACGTGTTTGTGTCTGCTGGAAAGTATGTCATTATTCCACACACGACAACACACACTTTGTTTTGGAATGTGATGGTAGCAACCTAGTTTTTGTGTAAACAAAGCCTAGACTGTTTTTTTCTCGATACACAGAACTGTTTTGAATGAGCAGAATCTCACTTTCATATCATTCCCTGTGTCTCTGGCAGTGGCACCATTCGTGTCTGGGAGCTTGACCTTCCCAACAGAAAGATCCGCCCCACTGAATGCCAGACTCGCCAACTGAAGCGGGTTGTCAAATGCATTGAGGTGGATTGTTTGCACACTTTCTATTCATATTGAAAAAAAATAAAACATTTTTATAAAAGTTTATTGTTTTATAATTTAATCATTTCGTTATTAAGTACTATGTACATTATTAAGTACTTTGCGTAATGCTTTTTGCCCTTGTTGCCTGTGCTGTAGATCCCTGCGGATGATGGCTTCTTCTACTGTGGAACAACGAGTGGAGACATTCTCAAAGTCAACCTGGCCACGCGGCTGCTGAGCGGCTGTGGGCCTGTCAAGCAGAAATTCAGTCAGGTGGGCCAGGCAGGCAGCACACAAAGCCATTAGGGTGGTGATTGAGTTTTTACGGGCACTTTCACCTGCCCATTCCAATTATACCACTCATATCTCTGGGTGGGGTGCATACGGTGGGCTTTAATTGAAATTTATTCCCATCGGCCAGCTATTAATAATAGACATCTTGGTATGGAACAAGCCACCTCACACACACACACACACACACACACACACACACACACACACACACACACACACACACACTCACACCTCCTCTGGCGTATTATGTGTATTGAAAACTGATCACTTGAAGACAACTCTTTTAGTATGGTAACTCACAACTCTGTGGAACAGCTAGCTTATCTCATACAAATACATTGATGTGAAATCTGTGCACGGTAGGTATGGAACAAGCAGACACACACACACACACAGACACACACACACACACACACACACACACACACACACACACACACACACACACACACACACACACACACACACATTCACACCTCCTCTTGCATATTATGTGTATTGAAAACTGATCACTTGAAGACAACTCTTTTAGTATGGTAACTCACAACCCTGTGGAACAACTAGCTTATCTCATACAAATACATTGATGTGAAATCTGTGCGCTGTAGAGACAGCACATCTCTTATTGTTTCTGCCCATGTACTGTGCACTGTACCCTGTTTTCCAATCACTCGTCTGCTGTTGTACATTGTAAGTTGGATTTGAAACTCTTCTCTGTGTCCTCAGGGTGTGAATGCTATGAGGATGTTGAAGACAGGAGACCTTCTGGTGGGCTCCGGGGATGGGGTGCTCACTATGTGCTCAGGGGCCAATTTCAAAATCATTAAGTGAGTGGAAATGCCAGTTCTGTTCATCTAATAATATCTAATAATTGTGTTCATCTATTCAATTCAATTCAATTCAAGTCAAGTCAAGTCAAGTCAAGTCAAGTCAATTCAATTCAATTCAATTCAGTTCAGTTCAGTTCAGTTCAGTTCAATTCAATTCAATTCAATTCAATTCAATTCAATTCAATTCAATTCAATTCAATTCAATTCAATTCAATTCAATTTTATTTGTAGAGCGCACAAATACAATACATTGTCTTGCAGCGCTATACAGACAGTACAGGGAGCACCCATGAGTAACAGGAACAAGGAAAAACTCCCTTCACTTATTAATAATTACTAATAATTACTAATAATAATCTATAATCATTTACATGGGAATGATTCAAACTGATAAAATCCCGACTAACTAACCAGTGAGTGCAGGCAAAGGTATTATGCGGCTGCTTCCTCGTGGCCAGTCTCTCTCCCCCCAGCGTGATGAAAAAGAGCTCATTGATGTATTTGGGGCACCTCTGACAGACAGTGTGTTCATTGACATGGGTCTCATGGCTGCCCTAACAGGAAGGTGCAGCTGGAGGGAGGAGTGACTTCTGTTGCTCTGCGTGGAGAGGGCCACCAGTTCTTCGTCGGCACCGAGGCCGCCCAGATCTACCGCTTTGGCTACACCGACTTTCAACCAGAGCTCATCTCCACCAATCACAACAGTGCTGTGAAGGGCGTGGCTTTTCCTTTGTGAGTAACATGGCAGAGACAACAAATGTAGACCTAAAGATTTTTCTTTTTGATGAACATATCAGAGAATGAGATATTTTTAAAGGCTCTGAAGAAGCTTCTGTAGAGTCATCTTTGAAGTGATGCTGCTCATGTAACTGCTTGTGCTGAACACTAGATGGCAGCATTTCCCACTTATCTCATCTCCCCTTATCATTTGTGCAGTGCCTCATCAGAGCTCTTTGCCACCTGCTCTGAGGATGACATTCGAGTGTGGCATGCAGACACGTCCAGAGAGCTGCTACGCATCTCGGTTCCCAACATGACCTGCAACGCGCTGGACTTCATGCAGAATGGCCGAAGCATTGTCAGTGGTGGGTCTCAGTAAACAAAGTCCACACCTACAGTAGTATGACCTCACGCCTGTTCTCTTTACAATCACAACGTAATTAATAGAATTTATGCCAGTTTGCATTTATTTTGTTTGCTCTGTTTACCTTCTTGGCCCTCAATATTAAGGGGCGCGGCTAGAAAATGTGGGCTCTATGACAGAAAATATTTTTTGGCCCCCCCAAATCATTAATTTACATATTAAAATTCTCTCTGCCCAAGTGGTGCTCCTGTCAATATTTATCTTGTCATCTTGACAAATCAGTCAAACACTGACCAGTTGGCCTTTCATGAGCTTGTTATTATAGAGGTGATCTGTTCTGGTCTGTCACAACAGCATGGAATGACGGGAAGATCCGTCTGTTCACCCCTGAGACTGGCCGTGTGATGCTGGTGGTGGACAACGCCCACAGCATGGGAGTGACGGCCATCGCCTGCACCCGAGACTGCCAGAGGATCGTCAGCGGGGGCGGAGAGGGACAGGTAAACCTTTAGTGACCCCTTAGTGACCCCTTTGCTTTTTCATCCCTGGATTGAGACCAGTTGACACCGCTGAAACACATCTGAGCCTAAAGGCAAGGATTTTTTTTACCTCCGTTGAGGAGGTTATGTTTTCGCTGGCGTCTGTCTGTCTGTGTGCAGCGTCACTCGAAAACTACAGCACAGATTTGGATGAAATTTCCGGATGTGTGTATCGGGATAAGTAACAACTGATTCAGTTTTGGTGGTGATCGGTGATCTATAACACCATCTGGAATGTATATTGTGTCTGTGAACATGTCAATTGCCTTGGCGAAGGTCTACCCTCTCAGAGTGCTTTTCTGGTTTGATTATGAAACACAGGGTTGAGATTGTTTTTTGGGTTTGTTCAGATCCGTGTGTGGGAGATTCTCAAGGGCTCCCATAGGCTTCTGGAGACCATGAAGGAGCACAAGGCCACAGTGAACTGCATCAAGATCAAGAGCAATGACAAGGAGTGTGTGAGTGCCAGCTCAGACGGAGCCTGCATCATATGGGACCTTGTGTACGTACAGCTCACTAACCCTTTAACATCTCATCTTAAAGTGTAGCTCACTAACCCTTTAACAGCTCATCTTAAAGTGTAGCTCATCTTAAAGTGTAGCTCACTAACCCTTTAACATCTCATTTTAAAGTGTAGCTCACTAACCCTTTAACATCTCATCTTAAAGTGTAGCTCACTAACCCTTTAACATCTCATCTTAAAGGAGAAATCCGGTGTGATAAGGACAGAAAGTATATTGCGACATCATAAAAAGTTTGAACATTTGCCAGGGAGAATACCGGTAATTTTCATATGTTCATGCAGGCCGGAAAAGACCACTTGGCACATGTAGTTGTAGCTTTCAGGGGCACCCAGCTAGGTGTTAGTGGCCAAATAGCTGTTTTACAATAGAAAGGTTGAACCCGGGGGCCCCCGGAAGCTACAAATAGCAAGTGGTCTCCTCCGGCCTGCACGAATGTATCAAAATTGTAATCCCTGGCAAATGTTCCTACTTTTTATGTTGTTGTAATAATCTTTCGGTCCTCATGACACCAGATTTCTCCTTTAAGGCCTCTACAGACCAACGATTCACAACGAGACTGGCTGCAATGTTCTAAAAACCAGCAATGTTCTAAAACTCCAAAACTGTGATTTGGCATGTTGAATTTTTAGCAGTTTTTAGCACTGCTTGCAGTGTTTAATTCACTACATGAACTCCTGTCTAAAACCATTGCGTCATCTTGCAGATCTTAAGTCTGAAGTGGCCTTAAAGAAGGAATTGTAGTCTTTTATTTGCAATATATGTCATTTGAGTTAGAGACGGAATTTGGTAGATGCATGTTTATCCCATCTAGTCACAGTTTGCACCTGGAAAGATTTGATTCCAGCCTTTAGCCCATTATAGATACCATTTGCTGCTAGAGGAGCGAAATATTCAATTTGCTAAAGCTGTTCAGTGGATTCCAGTCCCTGGATGGTGATAAAACACAATCCATTTGGTTGAGATAGTTGGCTGCTTTTCTGATTGGGTGACTTTACGAACTCACCTCTGTGCTCAGGCGCTGCGTGAGGAATCAGATGGTCCTGGCCAACACCCTCTTCAGGAGCGTCTGCTACCACCCCGAGGAGTATCAGATTATCACCAGTGGCACGGACCGAAAGGTAATGGGACTTTCACTACGGTAACAGGATGCCACACAGATGGCCAGGCTGAGCGTAGTCCAGGATTAGATTGCATTCATTCAAGAAATTATATAAGCTGAAGGGTTTTGGGGGCCCCTGCGTCTGGAGCTCATTAGGCAACAAAAATACATGCCTCATTCCCTTGGTTCAGTCGTCAGTGGCATACTGTGTGCAAGAATAGGAATAGAGAGATTAGCCAGCATTATGGAGAGAGAGAGAGAGAGAGAGAGAGAGAGAGAGAGAGAGAGAGAGAGAGAGGAGTGCCTTCTGAAGCATCCTAGCCCTCATGTGGATCTGGTGTGCCTACGCCATCCGCGGCCGTCTCTTTGCCAGCCTTGCCATCTGCTAGCTCCAGCACGCTGCCATGGCGTTTGGTTAGGCACCAACTTCCCCTGCTCTCAATTCCTCCTTCCTGGGACTCCTTCCGAACAGAGATGTGTGGGTGAGAAGATGGTGCTTTGGCACCTCACTGGGAGATATCAGGGGGGCAGGATGGAGTTGGTGAATGTCTGATTTAGGGGATGAAGGGGAAGCTAGCTTCAGCTTGTCTCCGGGGCTGAGTGTTTATTTGAGTGTTTGTCTAAGATCACCGACCATCGTCTGCTGTCACTGCTGGGACACTCACACACACACACACACACACACACACACACACACACACACACACACACACACACCATTCCAAGACTGTGGTGTCAAACCCTCATGGCGTATAGTGGCACAGCAGACTGTTCCGCTGCCAACATTGTGGTGGAATACTGCTACATCAGAACATGCGTCATGCATAATTCCTAATGTAATGACAGTGACGTCCTACACTACACGTGAATGATTGCTGTGTGCGCTGTGTGGGGAGAATGGAATTTGTAGAGAGAAAAAAAATGACAACTTGCCAGTTTATGGTTTATGACAGTTTATGGTACAAATATGGATCATAACAAAAATTGAGTTGTTTTACGATTACTACAACAGCATGACCTCATGATAATCTTGTTCCTTAGAGGAACATTTTTTTATATTTCAAATCAGAATGACAAATATTTCGAAAAAGGGAGCACACAGGATATAAGATGGCTACAAGTGATGCTTTATTACACAATTTTGTGGTTATAATATAACCACTGTATATTATATTGAATTGCCCTTACAGTGTCTTCTAGAGTACAGAGCATTGCTAGGCTCTAGAAAACGCCACTCGATAGTCTTCTCTTTGTATCACGTAATTTCACAGCAGAATTGGTTAATGTGCTATAAGTATGACTAATTTCCCATTACCTCCAATCACTCAAGGAGTGAATGATATTAAAGTATTTCCAGAGGTCGAGCTCAAATAGATGACAATAATCCATGTGACAATGGAATTAAAACAAATTGTCATTGTGAACACTGTACATGGAAACTGTGACATTGGTCGACCTGGCCAGGCTATATAGCCATGACTATGATTTGTTGCTCACTGCCAAAATGAATTAATAAGAAACTGAAATACATTCTAAATAAAGTACCTCTATTTCAGACAACAGATGACAAATGTGACCAGCAGAATTAAATTTAGCTCTTAACACAAGGAGCAGGACAACGGAAGCCAACAGATAGTAGTTTGCTTTATCATTAAAAGGACTCATTCCACAGCTTGGCATGGAAAAGACAGCCCTAGTTTCTTAAAGTGCCCCAACGCCCACTTTAGCCTCCTTGTCTCCGTGTTGGCAATGGACCTTGAAGTGAGACTCAAAACACAAATAGTATGACTCAGACTCCTTTTTTATTAATAATGAATCCTCCTCCCTTTTCTTCACACACTCAGCTACTTTGAAATTGTAATTAGCTTCAATGTTAAAAATAACCAGAAACATTGTGATGTGTGGCAGTGGCATTTGTGATCTATAAATAACTCACAACAATCGTGTTGCACAAGACAGCTGCCAACCCTGGAGATGATTAGCTCACATTTATATACACAAAATGGGTTTAACTCCAACAGATTACCATTTTGATACGCAGAAATTATGCAGTTTCAATTTTCTCAAAGAACAGCCTTCCGGATAAAAAGAACGTCAATGATGTGATGACAGCAGTCTTCATGAATGTAATTGACTCCAGAGATCTGAATTCTAACACAGAACACCAAAGGTTTTCATGTTAATACTGGGGAACACAATATTGCAATGGCCCCAAGTCTGCCTGTTGAAATGCTAGGAAAAGTGATGGCTATGAACGTACTGTGTTGTTGTTGTTTCCCTCACTCTCCACCTCAAGCTAGTGTGTGGTGACCGTTCTGGTGCATAATGGCTGACGTGCATCACCCAGGTGGGTGCTACACATTGGTGGTGGTCAGTGAGGTCCCCCTTCCACTGTAAAGTGCTTTGGGTGTCTTGAAAAGCGCTATAGAAATGTAAGGTGTTGTTGTTGTTGTTGTTGTTATTGAATGGCTGTGTTTTGTGAGATTCCTTACATTTTATTTGACAGATTGGCTATTGGGAAGTGTATGATGGTTCAGCTATTAGAGAGCTGGAAGGATCCCTCTCCGGAGCCATCAATGGGATGCATATCACACAGGAAGGTGACCATTTTGTTACTGGTAGGTGCTTATTGTCTCTTTTTTTTGGAAACATTGCTTAAGGACTGACTTTCCAAACTGAAATCATGTTGCAACTATCAGAAAGAGATTAATTGTCTCCGGCTAAAATCAAATCCAGCTAATCAATCGAAATAATCAAACACAAGCCCAATATTTGAAACAGTCATTTCTCATGCTCACCCCATGAGGTCCATTCTCTGTTTTCTGAAATGTAAAATTGATCCTCGAACGGATTTATCTGGAGTGCATCAACCATGTTGTTTCACTTTGCTATTTGCTGTCAGTAGGTATGAGATTGACAGAATTTTGTTTACGCATTGACCAAACAGTTTGCAAATTCGGCCAACGTTGTACCAGATACTCACATTCTTATACCTATCGACTACACTCAGCAGCCTCAAAGAAAACAGATATTGGGACTGGAATGGACTGAAACTGGCCCTATGCAACTACTTTAGCTTAATTTACATTAACAGGTTAAGAGGGGGTGGGTCGATTGGTGGCTAATTTGACTAGTGCTAGTGTATCTAGGCAGAGATACTGTAGGGCGAAAGATTTGGCCGGTGAGCTGTGGCCCAGTCTAGCGGAACTGTTGGGGAAGCTCTGTAGAGAAAAATGCGAGCAGGGGGGTATTTCACAAAACCAAGATAGGAGATTTATCTCCCAAGTAAAGGCAAGATCTTCATGATGCCATTCAGGGTATGCAGTCAGCCGGGCTCTTGAAAGTCCACCACTTTGCTGTTTATCACATTTCACAAACAAGTCTTTGCTGGTCTTTCCATTGCTGCGTATCTCAGTTGTTGTTGTTGTTGTTCCTCTGTGTTGGTGCAGGTGGCGATGAGAAGCTGGTGAAGGTGTGGCACTACGCTGATGGCATGGTGACCCACGTAGGCATCGGGCACAGTGGCAACATCACCAGCATCCAGATCTGCCCCAACAACAAGCACATCATCAGCACCTCTGCTGACGGAGCCGTCCTGCGCTGGAGATTCCCCCATCCCTCCAGTTAGAGCAGAGAAGGCTGCGGGGGCAGAGGTCATCACATTAGCCACATCATCATCATCGTTTCATATTACTACAAGTGCCCCCATTTATTCTCATTATTAAATCCATGAAGTAAAGAATAAATTTTAGTTTCATCATGAATACCTGGTTCTCACGTGTGGTGAGATCATTACAAACAGGATTTTTTTTTTATTTCTCTATTTGCGTGTCTCCTGAGACCCTTGTTGCAAGTCTTTGTCATTTTGAATTAGAAAGCATCTCCTAAATACCAGTCAGTTTTACTTTACTATTTTAAATGAAATTTACTTCTTTTTACAAAATGGTTTTGCGTTTTGGGATTTTTCTTTTACCTATGAGAGAGATTGTGGTGGGAATCGGGAAGTGATGGCAGGTGTGATTTTAATCTGGGTCCCTGTGGGTATCTGGACCTTGATGAGGGAATGATTTTGCAGCTTACGCCACACCTCCCCATTACCATTTATTAAAAAAAAAGAAAAAGTACATTCAGAAATAGTCTATGAAGGTTGTACTGTGAAATGCATTTCAATGAAGGATGTTGTTATTACATGGCAAGGCTGTTATTACAAGTATACAAGAGCTCTCCTTATTCCAAAAGGAATTTAGCACTAGTGTAGTGTCTAGTGTTCTCATTTATTTAATCCTCTCTGTATTCTTGTCACTCAACATGTTGCTGATTAAATAACAAGTCAAAAATGGGTAAAATGACAATGTCGTAAACATGGCTTTAGTTCACACAAAAAACATGACCAAAGCTGCATGGCATGGTTCATCATGTTATTGTGCCCAGTAACAGACAACGGTAATCTCTCCCTTTGTCTCAAAAATGGGCTCGCCTGACAAGCCAGACTATGACATATTTAGCCAAGAAATCTAGATGTACCTTAGCGGTAGCAAATTCTTTTGCTCCCTTTGTCTCAAAATGGGCTGACGGAGGCAGTCGAGCCATGATGATGAAATCAGTTTAAAAACCACATCAACACCTTTTAGTCACAGAAATGGTGGTTATCTGACTGGTGATGAGGGTCCTGTATATGCTACATCTATAATACTGATTATGTTAACATACTTTACATTGACTTGACCCAGTTTTTATAGCAGTATTAATGATGGAAATTTTCGCAGAGGAATATTACTGTCTGCCTTTGTCTGCCTGTTTCATGATGAAATTTAAGTGTAATAACATGGGAACATACAGTAACAACTGTAGAATGGGTGCTGAATAGGATATTATGGACACTTTAATCCATTTTAGTCACCTTAGCCTACTTATTTTAACAAAACACAATTTGTGATTGATTCTTATCTAATTAATAATGTTATAAATAATGTCTTGTGGCAACAGGTCAGTCTCCAGATTTTGCCATTGCTTACACATTCCAGCAGTTTTACAATAACCTGTGAACCATCAAAACTTTGTGATGGCAACCACAAGATCAACAGTAGGGGGCTCTTCAATACCTCGAAAATCAAGTCCTTTGGCTTGTTTGAATGATGCGCCTTGGATAACCTCTATGAAAATAAACAAAAGTGTAACAGCCTACGCACTCGTGATCCAGTGTTGTGTACAGATTAGGCATGTTGCTGCACAAAATTACAGCGATATAGGGTCATTCTTGTAGGCTAATGGTTCAAGGGAATTATTTAGGGAAATATTTTGAGAAGCAGGTGAAGTCGCAGGTAACTAATATCTGTTTTGGAATTAACCTGAAAGAACGCGACAGAAATGTGATTTGGACAAAGACAGTGGTGAAAGCGGAGACTCCAAATAGTCGCAACCACGAAGCGTTAGGTAGAGACCATCACTGATAACGTGCGTATGAGTGAACAGAGAAAGGAGGAAGTGTGTGCCATAGTGAAAAGCATGGAGTTGAGGACAGCTCGGCCAACTAGCAACTGCAGGTGCCTGAGACAGTCCTAGACAAGCGAATTCTCAAAGGCGGGGTGAAGTAATCGGAATGTCTGGGGGACATTAGTCATGTGCCTTCGCACCGCAAAGGTGCCACTGTGTATTTTTCACAGCTTGTTTTTAAAAGAGGTGTCGGACACGGACAGGTAGGATTATTGTCTCGTACCGTTGCAGTGTGAATTTACCATCGGTGTTCCAACAACCATGGATACTACGAGGGATAAAGTGAAAAAACAAGCAATTAAATCGAAATCAACGAAACGTAAGGACAAGAAGTATAAATCGGGGAAGGTCTTCAGGCGGAAATCTTTGAAGTCACTTGGGAATTTTATGAACCGGATTTTGAAAACTTTGGGCACTTTAGCACACTTTGGAGACGTCGATCCAGCAGACGCTGAAGATGATGATGGAGGGTTTCGAGACAGTACAGCGTGCACTTTGAGCGCGAACTCAGGGAATTTTAAAGAGGATTTTCAGGGCGCGAGGGGGAATACTTTGAAAAAGAGCACTACGTTGTCCTCCCATGGATCTGTAAAAGACAGACTGTCGTGGTGTTATGGCGACAAAACTCCTGGTGTCCTGGGTTTAAAAAATCATGGCAACACTTGTTTCATGAACGCTGTGGTCCAGTGCCTGAGCAACACTGATCTATTGGCGGAATATCTTGGTTTGGAACAGTACAAATCGGATTTGTGCCAAAGGAGAGTTAATGGAATAGTAAGAAACGAGGAGCTTGTTTCCGTCAGAGGTGAGGTGACGGAGCAACTGGCGGCTTTGGTGCGAGCGCTTTGGACGCTGGAATATACGCCACAGTTGTCAGTTGAGTTCAAGGTGGGTTATGCCTCGAAATGCTTGAAGTTAAATTCTCATACAAATTGCCAGTTGGCTACCATAAACCTCTTTGTGTAACCTAGGTCTAAGAAGTGCTCGCTTGAAGTGAAGTTAATATAATTTTGTTCGGAACAGTAGGCCAAGTTCATCATATTTTGCGCATCTTAATATTCCTAAACGACTATACATTAATCCCAAGAGTGTCATTTTAATTTTCGACAGCGTTTTACCTACGTGTAAACTTTTGAACCTGACACTGGATCTGCTAGTTTCCGCGAGTAGTGCAGGTAGGTTTCGGTGGGAGGGGTTAACCGACAGGTGAATTGTAGCCTACATAGTAGCCTACGTTTTTCCAAACGTTGACCGGAAGGAATATGGCATTTGGACAAAGCTAGCAGAGTGTTGTTGCGTCTGCCCTTTCTCTCCTCTGGCTTGTCCCTGTCGTTAGGTTACGTCGTAGGCTATTTTATAAAAAAAAATCCAGAACACCGTGGGTGGCAAACCACAACATTGTATCTTAGAAAAAGGAGTAGAAATTCAAGTCATACACTATCCTCTCCTTGCGGATGGGTGCAGACGGTAGTTTGTATGCGATGACATGTCAAACAGTAGCTTACGCTATTGCAAACTTGAGCATGGTAGACCCAGGTGTGTCTGGGGCATAGTGAGTCAGTTACATAATAGTAGCAAAATGTCATAATTCAAGTTTCACATGTTTCTTTTTGTCAGTGACTGTGTGTTGGATGTGGTGTTATGAACTTTCCTAGGGCCTCATTCATATCACTTTACATGAACTCACAGAGCCCTTAGCAGCCATATGCACTCATGCATATTTTGTATCTCTCTGCAAGTCAAATGTAGTTGAGCAGGCATACAAGTTGTTTACCAATTAAAATCAGTCCTTTGTAAGACTAGGTTGCAGTAGTAGGCTACAGAGTTGCCATATTGTCAGAAGAAAGCATATCCTCAGTGTACTGCTAAAGATCCGCATCATCACCATCATCACTAGTAACTGCTTGCTCCCTGTCAGACAATGAATCACTTCTAAAATCTTGCTGATTAAAATGTCTTAGGTTAGAACTTGCATTTGATTTATGAGAAGTATTTGAGCTTTGTCTACTTTTTAGATCCATAGAAGTCCAAAGTGAGAGGCAGCCTGCTCACTGTGTGTGTGTGTGTGTGTGTGTGTGTGTTATTGCCTGAATTGCTTGATGCAGGCTCAGTTGTTGCCGATGTGCACCATCTTGAGCAAGCTGGGCGCTTTAACACTCTCCTCCTGTGTCGCCCGCCCTCACCCCTGCTGTCTTGTTCCCTCTCCTCCAAATGCCTCCCCCTGCTCTCTTCTTATTGCAGTTCTTATTCCTCTCACTGGCCTAATCAGAGGTGATTGTGCCTCAAGTAATCATGCACTCCCCTCCTAATGTAGATATAAACTTCATTTGCTGTTATTTCAGGCGCTTGTTCAGCTTATTTGCACTTTAGCAATGGAGCTGTGATAATACTGTATACAGATGGAGTAGGCCTATGTACTACAGCGTGCATCCTAAAATGCATATCTTCAGTTGCCTTGGTTAAGCATTTTTTTCTGCTGTAAACCCTGATTTCAGCACACCTGACAGCAATTATGAATGAATGAATGCAAGGTGGTTTTTTTCTGCAAGTCAATATTTAATCCAGATAAAACAACATGACTCATACAGGAAGGTATCATTACCATTACCTTGGGAAGGTGACTGGTGAGAAAACAAATAATCTCAAAGTTGCTTTCAACAGTATTGCATTTTCTATGCCTTCCTCACATACAGTACCATATGCGAAATATGATATGTCTTTATAATAAGATAGATAGATCTCTTCCGATTTAATATGAACATTTGGAATCACAATTTCAAACCCAGCTGTTCATTCAGTCCTATAAATAGATATAGAAACAGATAGTAGAAATGGCAGCATACTATAAAAATATAAAATGCAAAGCATGTGAAGGGGACGGCTATGGCAGAAGTGCTCCAGATACATACATTAGTTCATACACAATGCATACATGTGCTTGCCATGTACAAAGTATTACTTTTGTCTAAACGCTGACAGAACCACCAGCCCACAGCAGGCCCTTTTCCTAGGATGCAGTAGTCATCATTTTACGGTCCAGAGCAGATTTTATAATGCACATTTGAGAAAGATGGCTCCAGCGTCTCTGTGTAAGCAACATCATTTGAGCACATCTCCGTCTGATTTATGCTCCATTTGATTTATGTTTTTGGCATGTCTCTGAAATATGATAAATCCTTCATTCCAGCCCAGGCTATAAGACTGTCCTGTAGAGATGAGGCTGGAGTGGCCTGTCAATTTATCTTTATAAAAACCAACAGGAACGAAACCATCAAGACATGGCTGAAGGCCCAAGTTCCCACACAGCCTCTTATTTACAGCCTCTGCTGTAAGTCAATCTGGGATAAACCATTCAAGTTTCAATTACGAGGATATCGAGCCTCCCTCTCGCCACACTATAAAAAATTCTCGGAGGTGATCATGACGGATGTATTTCATTCCTTAGTTTAGATAGTGGTAAATCCTGAGCTAAGCATGTTACATAAATAAGGCTTTATTCATTGGACTCATTGCTGGCATAAATGTAAGCATTTGATGTCCAAAATATACTATGTGTGAGGCTTCCATCCAAAAATGCAGCTCCTCAGAGCTTGGAGAAAGCTCAGGACTGGGATTATTGTCGAGCAGATCAGGGCCAGCTTTGTGCTGGTGCTCGGGGGTCAGACTTAACCTGACGATCGCCAAACTAAAGTCGCAAGTGATATTTAGTCTGGAGATCCACCTATTGCTTTTCTCGTAGCGGAAGCGTAGTTTACGAATGTCAAGAGTCGATTATTGGGCGCTACGGATGTCTATCATAGCGTCTGTACATATCTCAGAGCCAATACCAGAGCCACCACGTGATGTAAAATGCAATCGAGGGCCGTGCTAGTCCCTTTTTGTTCTGTGATTGGATACTGAAAGCAGGCGAGAAAATGCATGGGAACTCCCAGGCTAGGTGAGACTGATGGTGGACTCAGGAAACAAGAAAGGGTATCTCTGTGGTGTCTGTGGCGCTGTGAGGCCTCGTGGATTGGTGGTGGCATCCTCAGGGGAGGTGAAGATGTGCCGATGCTCTGCTAGAGTTGATTTGAGAGTCAAGTACACCGGATAGAATAGAGGCGTGAGGAGGAGTGATGATGGGTGTTGATGCCGTTTCTCTTTGTGGCTCTCTGTCCCACCTCTCTTTGTGCCTCTGGTGTTCCCTCTTTTGAGCCCACTGACTTCCCTCATCAAGTTGCTCTGCAGAGGATAGATTAAGAGTACAGAACAGGGGGTGCTGTGGCTCAGTCGGCTAGTGCTTCGTATCATAAATCCGGGGACCCAGGTTCGAGTCCGACCCGAGGTCATTTCCCGACACAAGGTCATTTCTCGATCCTCTCCCATCTCTCTCTCCCACTAATTTCCTGTCATTCTCTCAACTGTCCTATCAAATTAAAGACAAAAGCCCTAAAATATATATACATATATCTAAAAGGAAAAAAGATTACATAACTGGAGGCTGAGTGCAGGTGCTGCCACAGGATGACTTTAGGAGTAGGCCTATACTTTAGGAGTGTTCCCACCTGCATGTGGAATCAGAATAAAGAGTGTCTACTAGCAAAGTTTTGTTATTATGCTATTATGTAAAGTCATCATTTGTCAGGCCTTTCATTCTGTAACCCTGGAAGCTAACAAGGTCCATTTGAGGCCCTAGCCAGACTTGGCATTCACACTGTGGGCGGCGGAGCAGCCATGTTCCTGATGTATGGCTCATTCTAAGTGCTGCAGTGCAGGAGGTATCCATCAGTGTTTACACTAGGAGGCCTCTAGATAGGGGTGGCAGAGGAAGAGCACTCTAAGGCCATTTTAACACTGAAGAACAGGAAATGTAAGGTTATCATTCAAGCTCACCTACTCTGCTCCTCCCCCCAAGAGGTTAAAAGCCGTTAGTTAGGCCTTCTGAATCCTGAATTGTTCAGGTCAGTTTTTTGAATATTACATAAGTTTTACACTCTGCTTGTTTAGACAATAGCCTACATGTAGTCTGTCTTGCCTTCTGCGGGAATTTCAAGTGGAAGAACTGAGACACTGACCAAGGGTGGCAATCAACCTGATGAGGCTGTGTAACACCCCGTCCTCTGCTCTCCTCTCCCCTTCTCCTCTGTGGGCACACTGGCAATCAGAGTGAAGGGCGCAGTAAATAACATCGACCTCGCTGACCAACTTTTGTGTGGTCTCACCATGGAGACCAAAAAGAACTGTAGCTTTTTAAAGAAAAGGTAGCCAAGGGCAGAACTACTTTGGACTTTTCACTACTACATGATTGAATTTAGTGGTCATATAGCCATTGAAATAGTTATATTTTGTCCAAATACAATGCATTTAACCTTGGGAATACTTTTCTCTCAGGGCCTAAAATTCTAACATGTACATGAACTATTCTCTTTGTATTTTCGATAGCAATATGTCCAATCTTTTTAAAATTGAAATACTGTAAAGAAATTTTTGCTTGAGAGATCAAACGCAAGCTTGTAGCCACACTTGGGTAAAAAGAAATAGAAAATGTTGTATTCCTCGGATAGTAGCATACATGGCTGTACCATTTTATGGTAATATTATGTGCCGCAGTACATCTAGTTATTGGTCAGTGTTGTTGTGGATAAAAAGGATTGAATTACCATCATGGGAGAATTGCGTTTGGTGTTGTGGAGTAAAACGACTATCCTAGGCTTTTCTGCCAGGCTTCTCTGACCTAATAAAATAAGGATAATTCTTCCACCAGGTACAGTTTCCGTTTGAAGTGTAATGTCGGCTAGTGGGGTTATTATTTTTGGCATTTTCTGAGGCCACTTGAGTCACTGTGCTAGTGGCCTGCGTGTGCGTTGTGTCACACTGATATATGAAGGGTGACCTGGAACCGACACGGTGAGTAATGTACCCACTGGTGAGAGTTCAACCTCAACCACGTATTAAGCAGCTTCTAGCACAACACGACGCACCCAGCTGCTTTTCAGCATTGCTGAATGAAGAGAGAAGCGTGGTTGGAGTTTGCATCATTAAAAGTGGACTGGCCAGAGCCAATCCAGAGGGGGAAGTGAGTGAGTGAGTGAGTGAGTGTACTCTACTCTACTTTGAGAGAAGTTGAGGCTAATGAGAAAACTACTTTCTCTACTCCATGTCCGCTTCTCATCATTCCCGCTCAAAAAGTGCAGGCAGGCCTCCGTTTGTGTTGTGTTCAAGGCCAGAGAGAAGCAGCAGTGTTCCCTGAGACGCATCTGTCCTTCAGTGATCATCCACATAACAGTGTTGTGACCTCATTAATCCTGCGGCAGACAGTGATGCCCTCGGATTCCTTCTCACAGTCAGCGGGGCACACCTCTATGACCTTGGACTCACAGACAGGAACAGAGGAGTCTCTCTCTCTCTCTCTCTCTCTCTCTCTCTCTCTCTCTCTCTCTCTCTCTCTCTCTCTCTCTCTCTCTCTCACTCCTTCTCCAGTGCAGCCTGTGTTGTGTTGTTCCTTTGAGCTGGGATATGCTCCTTGGCTCTATGCTCCCCACTCTTTCACCACTGCTAGAGCATCATGACTTCAGCAGAGGGAGGTGGGAGATGGATATTGAGTGGCAGAGGCACATAGCTCACATCTGTCTCATTTCTCTCTCTCTCTCCACTAACACACCCCTAATGGAGATGAAGCTAATTAATGATCACCCCCATAGGTGCCCCCCCCTCCAACATTTATATTTAGACTCTGGGTGGATGAGCCTGCAGGTTTTAAACACGTCCGGGTGTCAGCCAGTCAAAACAAGTCTTAGAATAACAGTGATGTATCATACCACATACCATCACACCAACTTTTTTTTTTTTTTGGTCTGATTTAGAAAGGATGTTTGTGTTTAGCGTTGGTTGGCCCTGGTACTTCACACACACACACACACACACACACACACACACACACACACACACAGCGAGAGTGTGTCTGTGAGTGTGAAATAAGACTGTGGCTGGGTGGAGAGGACAGCGTGTTCTACGGCTCAGACACAGACCTCAAGAGACCTTTGCTTTTAACATCATCTGACAGAGGGCTCAGTTACATTGTTATGTCCTCATTCAGATTGTCAAAACACTTAAGACAACTTTTCATAGTCTGGCTACTTGAGGAGATTTTGCTAACGTCAACAGAATGTTCTCACTTGGGAGTTTGACTGGCTTCTGCAACAGCTATGCATCCCACTTTTCGTGCAGTGCAGTGACTGGTTGGTTACACAATGTTTTTTACTATCAGTCACAGTGTTCACAGAAAGGATCATTGTTACCTATCCTAATTTGTTTTAAGAAAATAATAATAATAAAAAAACCATCAACTGATCAACATCATCATTGACCTGTTGATTGTGTATTCTGAATGTGGTTTACTGTTCTGTACGCTGATCTGGTTGTGTCTCCCCTCAGAGTATTGTGTCCAAGTATGGCACCCAGTTCCGGGGAAACTCTCAGCACGACGCCCTGGAGTTTCTGCTCTGGCTCCTGGACCGCGTGCACGAGGACGCCAACCCCACCCCCAACAACAACAACAGCAAGACCAAAGCCTCTGCTATGGTAGGAAATACACTTTAAGAATATCCAATGTTTCAATTAAATTGTTGTTCTACGGTGACCAAGTTTTACCCCAAAGTTTTCATGAGAGATCGCGTGAGCACAAATCACATCAAACTAAGATGTGACTAAATTTTGGTGCCGATGATTCTATTTCATCCTAGACACTCCAGAAAAGGGGCTAAGCATACTAAAAAGTGCTCCCCGTTCTGTCTGTAAAGCGCCGCGAGACAATGTATGTATTTGAGCGCTCTACGAATAAAATTGAATTGAATTGAATTAAAAAGTGAACTTCCCATTAAAACAATTATGCAATAATGTAAAGCCATTTTCTACTGCACTTGAAAATGTAAAATGGTCCCATAATTGAGGGGACTTGCTCTTCCTCTGAGTGCACGACACAGGCCAGAGGCAGTAATTAGAAGGACAGAGGCCACAAGCCTGAAGTACAGAGGCAGCAATTACAAGTGACCCTCCGCTTAACAAGCAGGCCTCCCACAGTGAAAGAATAAAGAAACTTTCTCCATAAATCAGGAAGTTTTATGTTCATAGAATAGTCCACCCCCTCCTTCCCTCTTTTATTTCTTTCTCCTTTGATATGAGTAAGAGTGTTGTAGTTACCCAACATTTCACTAGCTCTAAAGAGAACAAATTTATTATATTTGACAGATAGGCACACCACATGCAGGTTTGATTGATGACTAAGGAAATGAATGTCAAATCACTGTAGTGAAATTTGTGTTACAAAAGACCCCTCACAATGTAGTAGTCACACTGATTAAATCTGTTGAATATTTCCACAAGTACTTGCAACCCAGGAATACCTTAATAAATCCATGAATTATCAAATAATTAGAACAGATTATTGTAGCTCATTACATTGCTGTGAGTACAATAATCCCGTTTGTTTTCCCAGAACAGATTTTTTTAGTGAATCTCCACATACTGTATGTTTGTATTGGTCTGATAGCACCTCTGTCTGATAGCATACACAAATAGAAATATTTTTTCGGCATAGTAATACCAACTAACACACCAAAAGGCAAATAAAACTGGATAGGAACTGTATTTCGCTACAATAATTGTTTTGGATCAGCAACGTTCAATAATGTTTAAACATAAAGGTTTAAGGTTGTTTCAAGGACATCATTGGATATAGCAAGCCATTCTGAAGCAGACAAGGGGGGATTCTAAATTAGCCAAATATCCGAGACAGGACCAACTGTCAAAATTTTGGTGTTGATTTCTTCCTAGATTTCATCCTAGACACCCCAGAAAAGGTTAAACATGCTAAAAAACGAACTTCGGTTCGGTGAACCCTTTAAGTCATGTTCATATTTGATGTGGAAACCCTGTGGATTTCTCTTTCTTCTTCAACATGAGTGGGATGCAGTTGCTTGCCACCTGTGTCTGTTCACTTTATATTTCCATTTATCCTCTCCTTCCATGGCCAGTGGCGCTGGGAGCAGTGGAGCTGACTGATCTTGGGATGAGGGTGGTGGTCTCCGTGCGTAGCAAGCAGTAAGGGTCAGAAAGGAGGACCTGAGCTGGGAGGGAAAGGGGTCAGGGCGGGCTGGTCCGGGCTTCTGTTCTCTTGGCAGCAAACACAGACCGGCCTTTGTGCCTCTGTGGATGAACAGTGGCAGGGGAGCAGGGCTGAATAGGGGGCCTGGCATCCATACTCAAGGCCATTTTTAGAACCATCAAAGGCTATTTGTTGATAGTGTGTGTGTGTGTGTGTGTGTGTGTGTGTGTGTGTGTGTGTGTGTGTGTGTGTGTGTGTGTGTGTGTGTGTGTGTCAGTCAGTCAGTCAAGTGTGGGTGGGTTCAAACTGGATATTTGATTGAAACTTCCAAAATGTAAAAAGCTCAACAGTTGTTATTGTTTTCTCCACTGATTGCAATATAATAGCTGGTGGACATTAACAGGGTTAGGCACAACTGACCGACATCCATTTTCTGGGCACTTAATTGCTGTGGAGATGGCTCATTGAATTGTATTGATGTTGTTGATGTGGCCAAAGCTTCTCAGAGCTGTTCAGCTTTAATGACCATAATGAACCTGGATCAGTGTCTGGGCATATTTGAGGGAAATGCTGATTGTACTTGTAAAGCATTGGCCCTGGTAGCTGGGTTGAGTAGAGCTCTTGAGTAGCGGATTTGCCCAACTTTTCTCCCTCTACAACTACCATAGGGAGTTTTCCTTGGCCCTGTTACCCTTGGGTGCTCCTTGTGTTGCCTGCAAAGGGCCACAAAACAATTGTATATTTACTGCCACACTGGCGCTGTACAAATATAATTGAATTTAATTGAATTGAACATTGAACCTGTGTATCAGAGGCATTAAATGGCACTCAACTGGCAGCTTTTCTTTTTGTGAGGAATGTATTGAGAAATGAAAAATGTATGAAGAGTAGCCTATACAGCTCCAGAGGCAAAAGAGAGGAGACCTTGTTCACTTTTCTATATCTCTTTCTTTGGTTGTGGGGCTAGCTGCTGCTGCTCTGTGTATTCTAGCCTTGAGGAGGCGATGCTTAGAGCTGTGTGCAGCACTCTGAGGCTTATAGTACGTACAGACAGTACATACTGTATGCCATGCAAGCTAATAAAAACATGTTTGGAGGCTTTTGTGTGCCCTGAAGCTAGATGGTTCACTAGTTTTACTCCACAAACTCTGTAGTGTTGCTTGAGAAAAACTTGTGTTTTTCATATTGTTTTTCATATTGCACAAAAAAAGTCTAGAGTGAGTTCAGTCTGCTTCAACCCTCATTGGTTCAAATTTCATGTGGTTATTGTTTTTATAAAATAAAATAAAGAAAACATTGATAGGGAGCAGTGATTTTATTGTGGAATCTATTGAATAGATGCTACCTTACACACTGTCAGCCAGTTAAGAAAGAGTACTACTTTTTACTAAGACTTAGTCAAACCATAGGTAGTGTAAGCAATTTAATTATTTACACCTTCTTTGGCATGCCTTGGCATTGCCACCTTTGCTGTTGTAGTCAGAACACATACTGTGCATCTTGTGCTGCCGGACAGCATGGCTGTGGGCGAGACCAACACAGAGTTGGTATTGCAGAAGTATTAGTATTAGTGACTAGATGAAGCTGCTGCAAGGCAGCATACTTTTGGGGCTGTGACCGGTTCAGCAAGTTTAGCAGCCCAGGAATGTGAAGGTAGTCGCTGGCTCAGTGAGAACAACATGGAAGAGATTTGGAATATGCACAGGATCATATGTCAAAGGACTTTTTAATTCTTAAATAATAATACCTGATGCACCGTAATATCTTGCAACACTGTATATAGCATATAATATTATAGTCTTTAAGAAGTTTTTGATTGTCTCTTCAGCCAGTATTCTCCCAGATTCTTAAGTTAAAAAACAGTGCTCAGATCTATGCGTTTCAGCCTGCACTAAGCACTTTTTTGGACTTAAGCACCTGGAAGAATAAAGCCCTTCATGAATACTGTAAGTGTTAATTATGCCCACTAAGAAGAGAACTGTAGTGGGCTGGGCATCTGCACTTAAAGGCACACCAGGGCAACCTTTATAAAGTTCATCAGTTTGATGATTAAAGGGCTGATCATGGGGCGAATGAAGACTCTCTCTGGCGCCTCTGGCATAGATTCCTGCAGGATCGGTTAGTCGGTGAAAGCAAAACTGAAACTGAATGAATCTGAAATAGCCTACCGGTAATGTTAATTACCGGCTACAAAAAAATCATGACTGGTTCTTATTCATTGTTGACAACTTACAATAATTGTTGCTATTTTTATTTTTTATTAGTTGCTTATAAATCTGTGACTGTAGGGGGAGGTCCAGAGGTTAAAAAAATATAAAAAATGCAGCTTTCTATGCCTTTAAACAGTGCATTCAATATCCTTTGTTTCTCTGTCAAGCAGATGCTCTATCAGTCTCCACTGTGTTGCACCGCAGTAGGCAGGGTTACACAATAATGGTTTGGCACTCAGAGGTCTTTTACTGATGAGGCCGTCCGTTGGAGAACAGTGTGTGGGTTTGACGAGAGCTGTCTTTTAGCGACCACGGACGACACACTGGTTTGAACTATCGATCCTCGTAGATGCTTAGTCAAGATCATTGGATCACTTCAGTGCCACAGGGACACAAGTACAATCTTGTTGGATTGCCAATACTCTTGCCATGTTAGCAGATTTTTAGGGCAAATCAATCTGTTTATGTTCAGAAGGGTAGAAAATAAATCAGTGGAGTTCATGTTGAGTTGTGGTGTTGTGTTTGGCTCAGGGTCCCCAGTGAGTGGGATTTAAAAGGCTCATCCATTCCACCCTATGCACCCTAGTGGGGAGGAAAAAAAATCATGGTTTTTGAATGGTGCCACCTAACATATTATGTATGCATTATTCCGCTTTAAAAGTCGATAATGGCTGGCTGGCCCCCTTCCTCTCTGTTGCTCTGTTGACAGCGAGAGAAAAAAGGGGCCTGAGATGTAAACTGCTTAGACTTGGTAATTTGGTCTCCAGACAGACATGCTGGTGGGCTTTTATCCGTACAAACAGGAATTCTTCCTTTGACACTTTCATCTCCGGGGCCCTGGCCAGTGTCATCTCAGCTGGGTCAGACTCTCACATGCAGGCGATGCGGCAGAGTCAGTCAGATACTCAATGAGAGAGAGAGAGAGAGAGAGAGAGAGAGAGAGAGAGAGAGAGAGAGAGAGAGAAAGGGAGGGAGGGAAAGAGAGAGAGAGAGAGAGAGAGAGAGAAGGAGAGAGAGCATATTCCGATTGGAGCTTCAGCTTACTAGTGTGTCCATGCTTTTACAGATACTCAATGAGAGAGAGAGAAAAAAAGGGAGGGAGGGAGGGAGGGAAAGGAAGGGAGGGAGAGAGAGAGAGAGAGAGAGAGAGAGAGAGAGAGAGAGAGAGAGAACGATTGGAGATTCAGCTTACTTGTGTGTCCATGCCTTCCCATTGATAACATTGATGTGTGCTCTAATGAGAATTGATTGGCTCATTATAAAGTTGATGTGCTTCACGAAAAACTTAAATAGTCTCTGTTCATTCCTTTTCAAGCGTTCCATCAAAGAGAACGTGTTTCACAAGCATGAGTGCTAAAGCGGTATTGTTGGTCTTGCCCTCAGCTTGATCTCTACTGACCTGAAGTCATGAAAGCTGTTGGACCTGCTGCCAGAGTACATTCCACATGAGGGGATTGAGCTTTAGTTCTTGTGGTGTTTGTCAGGGACCTCTGGCATTCTGATGCGTCTGAATGTTGAGATCCATTTCTTTCTCTCTCTCTCTCTCTCTCTCTCTCTCTCTCTCTCTCTCTCTCTCTCTCTCTCTCTCTCTCTCATCCATTCCTAGAACTACTGAGAAACATATCTTTGCATATAGTGGATGGCGAAAGTGTTTGGTGTTGCTGTCTACTAGTGATAATAAATCAGCACCTGTGTCTCCTTCTGCCTCCTGGTGGGACCATAATGCTGAAGAAGAGATGACAGAAAGTATAGAATGTGTGCCGGGAAATAAACATAACAGCAGATTTCATCTCGGGGGCATGAAGAGGCTGGGCTGGGAGCCTAAGGAACGTTACCTCTGGCTCGGTGATTTCATCTACAGGTTTCACAGACCAGACCAGACGAGAGCAGAGCAGAGCCGAGCAGCCAAGCACCGCCAGCCTCTCGGTCTCACAATCGGATTAGAACCCCTGTGACATTTCTCAAATGTTTAGAATTCCATCAGACAGGGTGTTTATAGAGGAGAAGAAAGAAGGGAAAATGAACAAGACAGACAGAATAAAGACAAAAGTGCCCCGAGCTTTTGGAGGATAGAACCTTTGTGTGTGTGTGTGTGTGTGTGTGTGTGTGTGTGTGTGTGTGTGTGTGTGTGTGTGTGTGTGTGTGTGTGTGTGTGTGTGTGTGTGTTTCTCCCTGTTCGGGCTCTTTGAATAGATTTTCTTCAATCGTGCATCCATGGGATGCTATTAAAACCTAGCATTTAAAACACCCCCCAAAACAAAACAAAACAAAAAAAAATCAAGGGTTAGGCTGACTCCTGACAGAGACATGCAGAAGTTTGTGCAGTAGCCGCAGAGTACTAGGCTGACTCCTAACAGAGACATGCAGAAGTTTGTGCTGTAGCCGCAGAGTACTACAGGCCCACTGGCTTTTGCCTGTGAGTGAGTGAGTGAGTGAGTGAGTGAGTGAGTGCACAGGCAGGCCCAATAGAGAGATCCTGCGACCTAGGGCACGAATCCTGCCGCTCGCTCACGACCCCTTAATAGGATTTACACAGTAGAAAAGAAACTTTCAAATCTCCAAGTCTTTATAAAATATTTCTTAGCATGCTTTCCCCTTTTTCTCAAAGTCTGCTTCATGCATTATTCAACCCTGATCTGTTTAAGTGTCTTTTTAAAGCCCTCTGCTCACTTTGGCTTTATCTGTGCCGTATTGAGGAATAAATGATTGAGCAGACCAATGCACAAACCGCGTGTCCTCTCCCCCCGCCCTCTCTCCACACACACACACACACACACACACCCAAATAGCCTACGCCTGGTGAATAAAGGCGGGTTTCCAGGGGCTTTTGTAGTAGAGGGTGCCACAAGAATAGGAGCTGTTGACGCAGCAAATCCGCAGCCCCTTCAAAATAAACCTGTGTTGCAGAGATAATTGACTATATTCCTCCCAGCGTCTCATGAAATTAGACCATCTACCTGAGCCTAATAAGTTCTCCAGTAACAAAGTGGCCTGGGCCCCTACTACGAATTGAGGTGCTTTTGTCATTTGGCAGCACATCTCTCCACCCAAAAGATACAGGGTGTCTGATGTCCTGCACTTCGACTGCTGGAACTTTCTCTTGCATTCAGTAGAGAGAGATTGGGTCATTAATATTGGGCTGCCGTACAATGGTTTAAAGCAGTGACGTCTTTTGTGTGAGGCCTTTATATGCTACATTGCAGCACATCTTTGATACTTGACTGCTGTTCATCTTTTTAATGATTTAGGAATGGGGACAAAAAGCACCCTCAACGGATCAAACGGATAAAAAAAAAATCTGTTAAAAAAATATATCTGTTTACAAGTCTGTATTCATTACTGGGGGGAATGTATGATTCTAATCCCTGTCTATGAATATGACTAGTTCCTGTTTGGCCAGCGGTGTCGTGTGTGAGAGAAAGATTTGTGCTGTTGATCAAGTGGATAATATTCTCAATTCCATGGGCACCTGCATATCAGGATTCAAGCCAGGATTTTTTGGATGTGTTTTACCTTCAAATGAGAAGCACCAGAGATAAACAACACCTGAGCTGAGCAAAACAAACTTAATAACTGAGGGAGTTTTAAACTGAGTGTAAATCCCACAGGTGGCAATGAGAATTGACCTCATTAGTTTGTACGGTCACGTCTTGGAATCTCTCTTGTCTTCCGATTGTAACTTGTAGAGAGTAGAGGCATGATCTGTCTTTCAGTGGACCACTTGAGACTGGTTGAGGACGGTAGGGCATTGTTATTTTGGAGAGGTGTCTGAATGACCAGAGATAGGGTTAGAGTCAGTGTTTGCTTGGCAGAGTGGGTGGGTGACAGAGGAGAGAGATCTGTGAGACTCTAATCTCCAGACAGCAGCCTTTTCCTCAGACTTGGGTTGTTACGGGAGAGATCCTGCCTCCCAAGCAGACATGAAAGCACGCTCCCAGAGAACAAACAACTCAGCCCTCCCTCACACTGGCCTCTCAAAGCCAACTGATCACCACCACCAGCTCACTTCTCCTGAGTCTGAGAGCAGCCTGGCCAAGCTCAGCACCACAAGCATCATGGGGACTCATGGGGTGTCAGAGGGTTTGTGTGGCTGACTGAGGGCTGTGAGACAAGAGGGGATGGGAAGGGAGGGGATGGGGTGGATGGGATGGGGTGGATGGGATGGGATGGGGTCCCCCATGGAATCCCAGTGGGATGGAGATGGAGAAGATAACATGGGATGTGTGTATTATGCCAGACACCAGAGAACCTCTCCTGATTTGGATCATTCTGAATGCCAGAAAATGTTCTTAAAGTTCAATTCAACTTCATTTGTAGAGCGCACAAATACAATACATTGTCTCGCGGTGCTATACAGACAGTACGAGGAGCACCCATGAGTAACAGGGGCAAGGAAAAACTCCCCTCGCTTACAAATAATTTATTTTAGGAAGAAACCTTGGGCAGATCCACGTCTCATGTGCTCAACACACCTGCCAAGGGCCCAGTGAAGTACCCGTACAGTCGGTGCTCAAGGCCTGATACATAGATTGTCTTTTTTCCCCTTCTACTTCTTCCCCCATTTCTTAATTAGAGTCAGACCAACATTGGGCCAGTCACATAAAAAATTCTGAGTTATTAGATGTGTTATTCAGCACTCATTTTGCCCAGCAGGCCAACACACACTGGTGCAAAGCCTCTCAACATGCAAGGGCTGACGCATCCCAGTACCGTGTGTGCGTGTGTATGTGCGTGTGTGTGTGTGTGTGTGTGTGTGTGTGTGTGTGTGGGCACCGGGCACCCGTGTGCGCATGTCAATGCTTGCGTGTGGAGAGGGGTATGGAAGTGGTGAATAATTAAACAGCGTTTTTAACCAAAGAGTGTGGGAAGAGGAGGATGGAACCCTCAATATCGGAAGAGCACTCGGCAGGCAGGAACATTAGACCACAGATCAATCGGCCTGAGATTGCAGAATTCCCCTCCCGGAGCACTCAGCCAAAGCAAGCCTCTCTCTCTGTAGCAGCAAGCTTCTGGAATGAGAACTCAGAGCTTCCCATCTTGCATCCTGACCTAGGCAACTGTGTCTCCTAGGGGGGTATTCCATCATCCTGTGCCATGATTTAAAGACTAAGCAGCAACTCCAGGCCCTCTGGTCACCACAGTGGACCTCAGGGAGCCTTCCAGTGGACCAGTGCTCTTTTCTCTCTATCTGACATTGATCCATTGGGCTTTTTTCTTTCCCTGTTAGCATTAGCTAATGGGAAACTAATGTGTTAACAGCATAGTGGATTTCTGGTTTTATTTTATGTAACAGGCAGATATGGAGTTTTTTATTTCAAATATCAAAACTTCGACTAACAGGGTCGATTTCAAGCAGTCCGGTGGAATAGATTATGCGGGCTATCTGTCTTTCTGTATGTCTGTCTGTCTGTCTGTGAATAATTCAGGGAAAAGTTGAATCCTTTAATCAAGATTTTCATCTTCCATATGAATATTTCACATAAATTACATGTGCCAGGTCTCTACGCTCATGTCATGGTTCAGTAACGCTGCCCTACCTACCGTACATCTTCACACACAGGTATACCTCTGAGGGCCTCAGGTATTGCAGGTATTGCATCGATAGCTCACGTAACACATGCAGTATATGCTCCTGTGTCACCATTCAGAAGCCTCTGGCTTGAAAGATTTATCACTTTTCTGAGGAAACATTTGATTAAAACAATGAATATTTCAGAGGAAAAAAAAAAAACGTAAATAGAACACTGCAGGCAGGCGTCTGCCACACATGAGCCCTGGAGGAAAGCATGTGGAGGAATAAGAGAGACAAGAGTAAGAGAGAGAGAGAGAGAGAGAGAGAGAGAGAGACATCAATGATGACTTTCACCTCAGTGGTATAAATTCATGAGTTGGTCCTGGTGAAAAAGATACTGTAGCAAGACATGTATCCCCAGGCTCTCTCCATGCCAGGGAACATACATCAGTTCTGACCTTGGCTCCTATATAGCCTAATACACGCATGCTGCTTTTAGAGTCAAAATATATATAGCAGAGAATTGTTCACTAATAATTTGTTTTAAACATCATGTACAATGGGCAAGTTAGATGTTTTAGTTGTTCACATCCAAAGAAAATTTGACAGAACAGAACAGTTGATCTTTTGATGGTTTATTTTTATTTTATTTTATTTTTATTTTTTTATTAAGTATTAAATTCCAATACCCCACAACATTACCCCTTTGGTCAGTCCCACTCTTACACAAGCATTCTAGTGGGGGCAGCCTGGCGGTTTAGTTTTAATACATATTTTTTATTTACGTAAAGCTCTAGTAAGCCCTGGATTTGTAGCAGTCCCCCTCGGTTCGGAGCTAATATTATCTGTATTGCAAGGGATAATAATACCACTACCCTACCACTCTCATTGCCCTCCCCGCACACATGCACACTCACACACACACACACACACACACACACACACACACACACACACACACACACACACACACACACACACACACAGACACACAAACACACACGACACACACACACACACACACACACACACACACACACACACACACACACACACACACACACACACACACACACACACACACACACAGTATGGAGATCGCTCATAGACTTCTCTGGTCGGACCTGTCTGTAATTACTGGATTACAGTGCCTGTGGGGTGCTGCAAATAGTGCACAGGCACAAGGTTCACCTTTGCCTTGGGGGGGACTACCCTCCCTAAACCATGGATCTCATAGTTAAACTAACATCTAATGTTAGTGCATTCATATCATTCAGAATAAGTAAATTCTACCAAATGTTTGTCAAACCATGCAGTCGACTGCACACATATTTTCCCTCAGTCATAATATTGTTCCATTGCCTCAGTGATAACACTGAAAGCTTACTTCTATGTGAAGCAAGCAGCCCTGCTGGTGTGGATGCTGAATCCTTTGTGTCCCTGCTCCTGTAATGTGGCATCTAAGTGCTGTTAACTATGGTAATTATAAGCCTGCTTGGCAAGCCGAGGAGGGAGATCCCTAGCCAGTTACTGCAGCCAATACAAAGACTGACCCAGTGTTCTTTTGTTGTCAAATGAGCCACTATCTCTCGCTTACACACACACACACACAGACACACGCACACACACACACACACACACACACACACACACACACACACACACACACACACACACACACACACACGTCTCACACACACACACACACTCTCCCACACACTTTCAGTACACAGATAGTACACATACACACCCACTGTATTGTCCCTTGTCCCATAAAAGGCCAACAGCTTCCTGCCATCAAATGCTGTCTAACTGGAATTACTACTACAAGGTTTTTCTTTATTTTCGTTTCTCGTGGAGGTAGATGAAATGAAGTAGCCAGAGGGTTTTAAACTGATGGCATCCTCTCTTGTGAAATGTTTGTTTTGGGTAGCAGGAGTAATCTGCGCTAACTACGAGTTCCTTCCTTTCTTTCTCTGTGCCCACCGGCAGTGTGTGTGTGCAGACGAGTATTGTGACTATTTCATAAACAGTCTCCAGTCTCCACCCCAGCCTGGATGTGATGTGAGCATCATCAGTGGAACATGAGAGCAGCTCCTTTGATTACAATCGATTTCCTCCTCCTCCTCTCTGTTTCTCTATCTCCCAGCCTCACCGGCATGGGTCCTCTCTTTACTACAGAGCAGACAGTATTCCAGTATTCGGAAGGCTGCTCGTTTATTTCTCAAATTAATATTTGCCTTCAAATAAACACGACTGGCTCAGTTGGCTGGGCAGCCAAATGGAATGCCTCCGACTCCGTCCTCCCCTCGATATCTTTGCTGCCAAATCGGATCTGTGGCACTCGCTCCCTGCCAGCAGCACTTGTCTGTGGCTGGCCATTGCCTCACTTCACTTCTCTTCGCCTCTCCCTGCCTAGCATACTGTTGCTCCAGCCACCATTGTCATAGAAACAGGGGCTACAGAGTTTCCCCACCCCTTACAGTAGTTGTGAAGGCTGATACATGTACCTCTCAAAAGTCAAAGCGAACTTTATTGTCAAACAAAATATGCAACAGTACATTGCAGAAAGACTGAAATTGCGTTTACCTAAACTTCAGTGTGCAATAACAAAGCTAAACTAGAAAAGCGCTCAGAGAGTGCAGACCTCCGCCAAGGCAATGTGGTCATAAACACAATATAAATTCCAGATCATGTTCTGGATCACCGATCGCCACCAAAATCGAATCAGTTCTTGCTTGTCCCAATATGCACATTGTCTGAAACATAACCTCCTTGGCGGTGGTAATTAGACATACAACTAAACATAACTGTACTTAAGACATCGCTAAGTGTACAAGACATCACTAGGACATAAAGTTCAAATAGATATCAAGATATCAAGCATGAATAATAGATATCAGTAACAGTAATAGATATCGGTAACATAAACAACAAACAACATAACACATAAGACACTGTGAGCATACAGTACATTTCCAGACTCAGTCAGTGTTTCAGAATTTAGTCAGTGTCAATAAGACCAGTGTGGGGCAGACAGACAGCAATGTGTGACCGCTGAGGCCAGGGTTCCACAAGTTCCATCTGTGAGTCTGTGGGTACATATGAGTAAGAGGGAGCCACCGCACTGTCCAAACAATACAACCTCAAACTAAATCAATGACATCATCACCCCAGAACGTCACTAAACATCCCCAGATCCCAGGCTCCTTTGTGTGCTGGGATGACTTGACACAGCAGTAACAGGGGCTGGCTGATCCCGATGCATAGGGGGGTGGCGCTATCGTTCGAGACAAAGACAGAGAGAGGGGCTGTTGGAGAAGAATGCCCGGGAACCACCAACCACCCCCCTCCCTCCCTCCCTCCCTTCTAACCTACCCAGTCACCCCTGACCAATGCGATACTGTAAGCCTGCATTGAATAGACTGCATTAGTAGTCGCTATCCACCACTGAAAGGATCGGGTGAGTCAGCCAGTTTACTGCAGGGCTAGCGTTTCACCCCCCCATCCCTCGCTCTCTCTTCCCCTCCACCCCTCTCTCTTCCCCTCCATCCCTCTCTCTATCCCCCCATCCCCTCCTGCTGACCTGCCTTTCCTCTCTGTTCCAGGCTCAGCCGTGTCAAGCCTGTTGATTTTTCTACCACCCGGGTAGCAAACCAGAGAAGCAGACATCAAACCAGATCATTAGCAGAGAGAACTATGTTGGTTGCCAGGGGTAGAAGAAAAAAAAAAGGGAAGAGGGGAGGGGGGGGGGCTACTGTAGCTTGCATATCACCAGTGAGCATCGTCAAAAGTGCAACAGTGAGTCTTGAGGTCACCCCATTTGAATATCCCCGAAGCCTTTTCAGTAATGCAACACTGAAGGGGATCGTAATTCTCCCAGTGCACTCTGGATAATGCCCCAGCTCCTGTCTGATACAGAGAGCTGTCGGTGCATGCTCTAGCTTCCCCTTTCTTGTCTATGCTTGGGGAGAGAGAGAGGGGGGGTGGTGATCTGCATGTAAAAAAGGGAGTCTCATCGTGATGAAAATAATGTGGTATCTGCCAAAGGTTTTAATTCTTCCCGTCACCTCATCTGTTTTACAAACCCCCGCTTTTTTTGCTGAACTTGGGAGCAATCCCCAGCTTTGGATTTTTTGACCACGACGACAGTATGATTTAATTAAGTTAAGTAAACAGAATGATATTAGAATTCAGCTGAGCGAAAATGGCAGGTTATATTTGCCAGTGTTTCATGCTTGTGAAGTATAGGCCAAGGATAGCCTACTACTTACTACCTTGAGGTTTTTGAGCAGATATCACATAAAACACATCAAATGACTTCATCATTCTTTTGTTTATCTCTTTTCCAATCTCCTCTCTTTGGTTTCTAGTTCATACCATCGTGGGGATATATTGAGCGAGATAGTAGTGAGAGGGCAGGGCGGGAAAAAAAAAAGATTTACTTTGAGATAGTGGTGGCACAGTAAATCTAACACAGTGCCGATTACATCACCTCCACTGCAATTACATTGGTAACCTTCCTCAGTGAGAGGTCTGCTTCCACCAACAGCAGACCAGAGCCCATATTCACAAAGAATCCTAAGGCTTAAAGTAATTCCTAGCAGGTGACTTTTTGAGAACCTCGTAAAAATAATAGGCATGTCAGTTGTAAATTGAGGACTGGTCATTTCTGTTTGACAAACAGTAATTCACAAAGAAATTAAACACTAATTGTAGCACGTAAGTCAGGGACAGCTTAAAAGTAGCCCATTGGACTAACTCCTAACTCACTGAAGACCGATTCATTAGACATCCGAAGGCAGCAGTTTTTTCCGCATTGTTTTGAAATGCACATGAAAAATCACAGTCATCAGGGAATAAATAAAGAATTGGAAAGAATGCAGTTACACCACCAAAACCCTTGTTGAATCTCTTAACAATATAAATTGTCCTGGAAATAAAGGAATCGCATGGAATGAGGGGTTGTGTCCAAACTTTTGGTCTGTACTGTACGTAAACATGTGATCATATAGAATACTGAGATACTTTGTCAATCCACTGTGTATCCCATTACCACTTCATTTGTAGCCAGTGATCTCTGTCGTCAGCAGCGCAACACTATAGCATGGCTCATGCCTGCATGCACAGACCTGTCACTCATCAACCAATCAGAGATGTAAATGCAAGCAGGCTTGCGCATGAGACCATAGTAGCAAACCTCTCTTATCCTACGAGTAATCATTTTGTCTTCTCTAAATGTAGCATGGGTCTCAGCAGCTTTGAGAATAATTCCTAAAAGAAAACTCTTAGTTAGACACTTATAGCATGATTTAGGAGGACTTAGGAGATTTAGGATAAAATACGTTGTGAACATGAACCCAGGGTTCATTAGACTTAAATGTAGCCGAACCCATGTAGGATAGCCAAAGGTTATTTTTAATACATAAAGACCAGCAAGGTCTGTGTGAAAAAGCAAAGATGAAACAGCAAAGAGAAACCACCCAAGGCTATCCTCAAACACAATTCATCAGTGGAGCCACAATGTCTGATACATCCCAGAGGGCATTATTTTATGAACTCTCAGAGCTTTCTAAAACCTTCTTAAATATTTTAACAAATGTTACACCTGAGAGTCGTATTGACTCGTTTCCCCCTCCTTTGCATAAGACCCTAATGAAAGTGGGACTTCATGAAAGACTGGTTTCTGAGGAACTCAGGCAAGTCGTCTGGCTTTTAGTGAAAAGGGCACAATATGCTCAGGTGCTTGTGCTGTTCCCTCAGGGGCGGCCATTTTCTGTGTGTGCAGTAATTTAGCACACTTTTATTCAGAGCACCTCACAGTAGGGTCAGGGTTTACATTTAATTAGCGCTAGCTTTTCTTACCAGGGTAACGAACCAATACTGTTGCTGAATTATGAACTAACAAACAATTCAAGGCACTAGCTGCCTAGCATTTTTCAAAATGTCAAGCTGAAAGTTTGTGGCATTGCCTTTGAGACAATCCTAGTATTGATCATCATTGGTGGCCACAGCCCAACATTTGACCCTACATGTGACCCTAACCCTGAGGCTGGAGTGGATATTACTGTGAAACTGACCACAGTCCTTTTTTACCCATCAGCGGAGCAGCTTGGCTTTGAACAAGTCCAGAGGTATCATTGAGGTGCTAGCCATAGCAGCAGACCCAAAGCAGCTTGTGAACCGCCTGTGCGAGTTTTATAGGTCAGTGTTGAGCATATGGCGGAGCAGCGGCCCCGTGCGCCACTCACACAGACGCGGTCGGTCGGTGCTTCCAGGGCCCTGGCAGGGCGATGTTCGCTCGGCTCCCCCGCCAGTGAGGTGCTATTTCTGGAGACTCACAGGGGCAAGGCAGGCCCATGTGTTGGCACAGGGCACAGGGTCTTTAAGAGGGACATGGTGTTCCAGTGTGGAGGTTTACGTTTGCTCAGCCAGGGCCATGATGGATTGGCCAAACTCTTTGCCTTTTTGAATGCTGTCATTTGTAATTACTGTTAAGCAGCATCTTTACTCCCCCCTCTCTCTCTCTCTCTCTCTCTCTCTCTCTTTACTCCCTCTCTCTCTCTCTCTTCCTCTCTCTCTCTCTCTCTCTCTCTTTCTCTCAATCCCTTTCTCTCTGGAAATGGTGCTGACAATTCAACATCTTAGTAGTGCTTCTCTCTCTCTGTCTCTCTCTCCCTCCCTCCCTCTCTCTCTCTTTCTCTTTCTCTCTCTCTCTCTTTCTCTTTGGAAATGGCGCTGTCTCTCAGCATCATCATTGTTGACGTTTACTTTAAACAGCCGTGATTGTCAGTGCTGTTCTAAAGCCAGCGATAGCGATCAGTAGTGTCTGTTGGAACCGCTGCTGCTCAGAACAGATAGGATAAACACAGGATATCCGTGAGTGCCACTTCAGACTTTCAAATAAGTCTTTAATACACAGATGAGAAACCGTCCCTAAAATCAATCCTGATGGTTGAGTCCACACCCGTCCCTAAAATCAATCCTGATGGTTGAGTCCACACCCAGAAACCCTTGACTGTCTGGCCCAACCCCATACAGTGCAGTGACAGTGCAGTGTGTACTGTATTATCTAAGAGCTGTGCCGCACACAGGGATGTTCTCTTTTGTTATTGGCTGGGACCTCTGATGTGTGTCTGGGTGTGTCCTTGAGCGGTGCCATCCTCTGAAAGGGGGCGAATGTCCTGATACTCAATACCTCAGGAGTTCCACTGTGGGCCCGACCGGGCTATTTTCTTTTGTTGCTGCTGATCACACTGATATGTATCTGTTTGACCTCCCGCTCTCTCTCTCTCAGTGTCTGTGGCCCTGGCTCTGGCTCCAGAGGTGAGAAGGAGGAGGAGGAGAAAATGATTCAAATGCAGTGACTGTGTCTGATCATTACTGCTGTAGATCAGCCCGGCTTGATGTGAGGAGGACACACACAGTCTCCTCAATGCAATTACAGTACTGCAGTTCTACAGTTGTGCTGTACGAGCAGCGCCGGTCATCATAGTGGGATATCATTTAGTTAGTTAGTGTTCTTTATACTTTTTTACATTTTATTCACTGTAGGGACATTTGTACAGCATTCAGCTTAGGGATGAATTATGTAAAAGGAGCAAAGCTTCAGCAAACATTCATAAAGCACCAAAGAAAACAAATGAACATTTACAATGAACAATTCACTGTATTGTTGTTTAATTGAATCATCTGCCTGGTGTGTGTGTGTGTGTGTGTGTGTGTGTGTGTGTGTGTGTGTGTGTGTGTGTGTGTGTGTGTGTGTGTGTGTGTGTGTGTGTGTGTGTGTGTGTGTGTATTTTAGCCCTTGCTCATGTGTATAGACTATAATAGTATCTAACCCTCGGCAGGCTTGGCGTTGGTGCCTGGAGAGAGAGAGAAAAGGGTGTTAATGCCCCTTGTGCATCTAGAGACCTCCTAAATGAGCATCTTCTGGCTCCTCAACACTTGGATCGCACACAATGTGACAATTCAACAGCTTAGTAGTGCTTCTCACGTATCAGTATTCACTTTATTCCAGCTAGCCACTTCTATTTTTGGCCTCGGCAAGCTGACAATGGGTACAGAAGGGGGAGAGAAAAAAGACAATCAAGCTGTAGTTGTTCTTCTCGTGGCTTCGGGAAGAAGAAGGGGAGAAAAAAAAAAGGCGAGATGAAAACAGCCCAGTGCCTCACACACACACACACACACACACACACACACACACACACACACACACACACACACACACACACACACACACACACACACACACACATACACACTCAGTCAAGGCATCTGTTCTTTGTTCTAAGGTCCAGCTAAGTGCCTTTTGACCTACTTAGTAAGAGAAGGTGCTTTTTCAAGAGTGCCGCCCTAGCCCACTGTTATGGATCTGTTATGAATAGGGAAAGAAGTGAGTCTTCCTGAGCCAAGGCAGCTTGACTGTGCTGCTGCCGTGTTATATTACTCTCCTCACCAACCTTTGTGCTCATAAACGGGGCTCTCCATTAGCCCCTGAGATGCTGAAGTGACCATGGAGGACATGACTGGATTGCCAAGCACTTGTAAGCTCTCTAAATGTGAGCGTGATCTTTTGGCTCTTCATTACCTTAGAGCTCCAGCATCAGTTTTCTGCAGGACTTTTCTCAATTTTATCTGGGACCACTAGATAGACTAACATGACTCCAACATGACTGGAAAACATGTCAAAACATGCTGAGATATTAGATTCCACTGGGGTGGGTTCTACCTGTTACAGAGATTTTTTTTGTTTATTAATTTATTTTGTCCCTAAAACAAAGTCCCTTATCTAACAGTCCCAACTGATAAATGTTTAGCTAACCTCCCTCATGTCATTGTAAGATGAAAGATATAGAATGAGTTTATCAGGTAGCACCGCAGTGCAAGCTGTTCCTTAGTGTAGAAGTGCATGAGGCAACCTTTAATGTAAATGCAACATGAATTGATAATAGTTTTCAATAAATAAAACACAGGCATCTGGGTAGATTATCACATTCGCCCTGACAAATCCAAAAGCCTATTGGGACGCGTGTGAGAACTGAGCTGTTGTGTCGCATTATGATGGAAGCCCTGATTTGAAATCCTCCTGAGCATCTGGCTTGCCACCACGTTTATCTTATCACAGCTCTCTCTCACTCACTCACTCACTCACTCTCTCTCTCTCTCTCTCTCTCTCTCTCTCTCTCTCTCTCTCTCTCTCTCTCAACAGAAAATCAACCTCTATTCTACTCCTTTGGCCTCCTCTTGCCACATGGAGTCTAGAATTCCATAGCAATGATGCAGAGATTCTCATCTTTTGATACATAGATAGATGTTTCATGAGTATCAAAATTCAGAAGATGAAAAACACACACAAACAAAAGCAAAAGAAGAAAACAAATCTGCAAGTTGTAGTCTCTGTGCCTTTATTATTGCATTTAGTATTGTTTCATCATCATCATCCCAGTGCTGATACGTCTGAAATTGCTTGTCTTGTAACTCTTGCATGCAAAACTTCAGACATAAAAAAAAACAGGAGCCTGTCTGACAAAATAGCAAAAACTGTGAGGGGAAAACAACCCCCAAAAACAACTCACTGCACATACTCACGGTCTGCCTGACTGAACCGATAAGGGCTGACATTTGGTTCAAAGCGTTCAATTGTCTACCTGTCTTCTGTCTCTCACTCAACACTCACTTTCCTCAAGCTTGTGTGCAGAGTTTTCTTCTCTGCCTCCACATTTACTGAAGTGAGTGAACATGCATCTCGTATGGCCAGGCAGGCAGTAATGGATGGACCGCTTCTTGCCCCCGTCCAGTATGTAGTTTAGTGCCATCAGAGAGTGTGTTGGATGGAAAGCTTGTATAAATAGCTTGGGGAATCTAGGGCACACACACACAACCTGAAAGAGACCTGGAGAACTTCCATGTTTGGTGGGTTGAACTTCTCTATCATAAATGTTTCATAAATATTAGTTATTATTACTCACATCAAAGGCCTTGAGATTTACTATCAGTGGCTGCGCTGAATGGAGGCCACTGAGGTATTATGAAGGTTCAGAAGTTCTCATTGGGTTTAGTGGCAATGTTTTTTTTTTAAATCATTTTTTTAAACACTTCATTGTAATTTTGTCCACGCAAGCACACACAGGCTTCAGGCTGAGTTTTTTAGCATGCATGGTAATTGAAAACACACACACACACTCACACACACACACACTGATTGAAGATATTTTTTTCATGCTTGCTTGATGCAGTAGGATATCATTCAGTAGTGGACACAAGTCAGGCAGAGGACATGCATTTATTGTTGGGATGAAACCTCCACCCAATTCAGTTATGTTAGGCAGACAGACTGGCAGTTATGTGGGGGCTCCGGCTCAGGGGGACTGGGCCGTGAATGCCTGAGGGGAAACTACTGGAAATGGAGATAGACAGACAGACGTACAGACAGACATAACGGTCCAGACTCTCTACTCGGGTCCCCAGACGATGAAGAATCCACTTTCATTTTCAAAATTTCACTCTGGGACTGTAGACTATCCACAGCAATTTAAGGGGGAAACACACTTAAGTAGTGTGGCTGGCTGCAGGGGAGGTGGTCTTTCAGATGGGAGGCTGAGACACCAATACACACATCGCTGGCTCTGCCAGATAGACCTGACGCGTCGTCTTCAAGCAAGCAGTGCTTGTGCTTTGGTGTCGGTTGGGAAATTACGGGTACCCACTGCCCACCTCCTCTCCCCCAAAGTAATGGTCAGCCTGAAGAAGTTATTCCTACGGCTTGCGACACCTCCCTTTTTTCAGATCAAAATCATATTCACATATTCACACCCTGTGGTTCTTGTGCCTATTTTGGGCTGAATGCAGCCTATCTTTAGCATATGATTGAGATGCTTCACACATCCTCTGGACCAGCAGCTTCACAGGGAGATCAAGATGAACGTCTGGATTGTTTTTGTTTTCCTTTCTCTCTTTCTTTCTTTCTTTCTTTCTTTCTCTCTCTTTGTTTCTTTGTTTGTTTCTTTCTCTCTACAGTAGATATTTCACAGGTCATATCTTTCTTTCTTGTTTTCTTTCTTTCTCTCTCTCTCTTCTTTCTTTCTTTTTTTCTTTCTTTCTCTCTCTCTCTCTCTACAGTAGATATTTCACAGGCCAGGACTGTATTATTCCTCAGTCAGGAGTGGAGATAAATGCAGTGGCGGTGGGTCAGGTTGCACTCTATCCCACTATTGATCTCTACAGGCATGAAATATGGAGCAGGGAAGTAAAGAGCAGCATTGGGGCTCCACAGCAAACAACAACAAAAGACACAAACGGAGTGAGAGAGACATGAAGGCACTGGACATATCCATCATGGTCACTATGAAGGATATGGGCTTTGCAGCAATGGATTGCTCCATTGTTACCAAACAGATTATCCAAGCAATCTTACAGCAGAACTATAGATCAAAAATCCTAGCCCCTTTACAAACTCTATCAAGTGTCTTTTTTTAAACTGCGTAACAGGTGATCTGGTCATAAGTGGTCAGTTCTGTGCACAAGTGTAAAACACCACCACCAAGACACATTCTGACACGACCTGTCAAGCCACTTGCTGGGATGCGTTTGACCACATAATCTTTGCTAATATGCTGTGATGCCCACCAGTAATTGAGAGTAATGAATGTGATGTCAGCAGAGACATTGACCCGAAAGCGTATTCCATGATCTTTGATGTCAGCATCTATTGAAACTGATAGAGCTGATAGAGAGTGATACATACTGTAGCAATGTGTGTCAGCTGAACACTGGCAATCCCTTTACACAAAACACATTTTAAAATCAAATGTAAACCCCACTGGCCCACTGTCTCCCTTATGGGCTATTCATACATAGTGTACCTTGCCGGAGGAAAACGCTTTTGCCTCTGGCACATCCTACATTTCCATTTCTCATTATACTTTGGCGCTCATAATGTATGATAATGATGTTTCTTGTGTAACAAACTAACCGTTATCTGTATTACAATTATATTTTTAATATAGGTCACTCTTTCCGAATCCTATAATTTAGTTATTGTCTAATTAGAGTTTACTTTGATATCGGCTCCTATGGGAGTTTATGAAGAGCAGCGCCGCAGAGTGAGTGAGCGTGCTTCCCCTGACTGGTTTGTTATTGGTCAATGATCAGTCAGGTGTATTTCTACAATCCCTCTTCCTTCATCTTCTTCTTCCTCCATGAGACATAATGACTACTTGGGAAGATTGGTGATACGAGATAAGCAATTAAATGACATCGAGTAGCTGTTATAATGAGTTGGTACTACTGTGTTCTGTCAAACTACTACACAAGCCGGTGCAAGAAGCTATTATCTAGCTCAGGGGTGCCCAGATTCTTTCCAATTAGGGGCCAGAAATTAATCTTGGCCTTGGGCCACGGGACAAATATTACTTTTTTTATCGGCATGTGAAACTGGCGTATGACATATTGAAATGTTAACTGAAATGTACATCCAATCAGAGGTTAAATTGGGACAGGGCTATCCGGGGCTGAGCCCTGGCACATGGGCTGAGCTGGTGAGAAAAGTGGGCATTGGGTGGGCACCAGAGCCCTGATAGAGCTCCCCGACATAATCAATCCCAATTTAACCCCCGCATCCAATAATTTCACCACAGAAACGTCACGTTTTAATTTTTTTTACTTAAAACAGGCAAATGAGGAGGCTACTGAATAGATAAGGTTACACCTAAAGGCTGTTTTGATTGTGTGGCAATTTCTGCACAAAAACTTTATTACATAATATGATTTGTTAAATGTACTAATTTAAAAAGTGGCATTTGTGTATGTAGCCTGCCTATAGTTGCGTAAATCAAACTCAGCACAAGTGTAAAGTCTAGTTTAAAGCTAATTCTGTGTAGTAGACCATTTTCAGGTCAAGAATATTCTGCATGAATTTCCGTCAACTGTGTGCAATGATAAAAAAGGAACATTAGGCTAATTATGTCACATGTTCCAACCAACTGTAGAGATCAATGTCTGTATAGAAACATGGTCAATGTGAATACATGCACATTATACTGTCTCCATCGACTTTAATCGCATTATGCCTTATTCAAGAGTTTCACAGGTGTTTACAACCGAAGATTTCTTATTTGCATAAGTTTTGGGCAAAACCCAGCTGTAGTCTGTACACACAAACTCAATCGATTTACTTACAAAGAAGTCAAACCAAGAGGTGCACCAAACTTTATCCACACGGAAAGCTACTTTGTACCCACATGTCAGTTCAGAGAAGCCAACATTGTATCAGCAGTGTATTCATGACTGTTATTACACGGCTCTTTATAATGCTGTAGAATGCTCCATTCACTTCAATGGGACTTTCCAACATTCTACGGTCTGATAATTTTTAATAACGGACCGTTGCTAAGTATAACAGACCGCTGTCAAGCAGAAGTGAAACAGAATGCGGCCTTAACCAATCAGCTGATCTGTAAGTTAACAGAATACGTCTTTTCAGCAGACGGTATGATCCATCTTAATCACTAAAGTTGCTGTTAAAGTAGTGATAAAAAAGGCTTTGTCGCATGTTAATAATATCTACAGTAGGTAGCCGTGTAATAAGCGGGATGACGTTCGGTGAGGCGGTCATTTTCGTGGAAATATCTCCCTTCAGAGTAATCCCTTACTTATTATTGTCATGACAATGTATATACCTGTATTACATGGACTTTGTCTTCATTATGTGCTGCAACAGGTTCAAGCAGGAGCAGAGACCCTCCCTTCAACTGGTCCGGTGAACTCACAACAACCTGGGACACGCTACAGCTTCGTCCACGAGCACTTCCAGGCCCAGTACAGGTGAGGAGAGAGAGAGAGAGAGAGAGAGAGAGAGAGAGAGAGTCGCTCCGTTACCACTGCCAGACAGGTTCTGCGTTCTGATGCGGAACAGTGACTGATATTTTTGTTGTTTGTCTTTTCATGCAAGCGTGTCATTAACCCATTAGTGCATACAGTAAGTCTGGTCTTGGATGGATTCTGGATGTTTAACATCAGCATCATGGCGGAAAAGGTGCAGGTTGTCATGGAAACAGAATGTCATTGGCAAAGCTAAGTGGCATGTATTTAAATGGCCCTCGTTTCAGGAAAGCAAGCAGAGTAGTATACTCTTACACTTGAATTATTTTTTTGCCTGGTGAGTAAGAATTCAGTTGGGCATCTCGTAGTCAATTTTAGGCCACATTATTCAGAATAACGTCACAAAAGAACTCTTAGACAGGTGAATGTTTTTCCGCTGTGCTCCTCGGCGTGTTTACAATGACTGGTCCTGAAAACTGGGTCAGCATATTGTGAGCACTTCTCCTGTTCATCTCAGTCCCCCATCAAGCTGCTTTCTTCTCCAACAGCCCTTTTCACCAAGGCAGCAAAATGTGGCATGCATGCAACTGAAAGAGGCTCTCTCTCTCTCTCTCTGTGCAAGTCCCTCTCAGCAGTGCTGCTGAATCCTTAAGCACCTTCTGCACTTCTCCTTGGTTCTCCTCTCTATAAGGCTGACCTGCACAGCTGGCCCAGGCACTACTAGTCAAACCATCAGCAGGTTCTGACACAGCGGGAGGCTGGAGAGAGCTAATGGGAGAAGAGATAGGCCTACTTTAGATGGAGGCACTCAGAATCATAGAGAGAGATCTCTCCATGGCTCTGGAGGCACTCGTAGGAATACAGCAAGCAATCAGCTACGCTATACAAAGTGGATAACTATATAAAGTAAAGTGGCTGTTCAGAATTGAAGTTAGTATTGTGACTGATGCTTTACCCACATCTAAGGACTAGTTGTAAAAGAACATGAATTAAAGGAATAGTCCACCTTTTTATGAAATTTGGTTATTCACGGCCTACTTTAGATGGAGGCACTCATAGGAATACAGCAAGCAATCATCTACGCTATACAAAGTGGATAACTAGATTAAGTGAAGTGGCTGTTCAGAATTTAAGTTAGTAGTGTCACTGATGCTTTTGCCCACATTTACCACTGGTGAAAGAACATGATTTAACACTGATTCTCATGTTTGATGTTTGATTACCACGGTAACGGCACAGATGGAGGACACCCACTCATGACTTGCATACTGACATGTGACTCCTTAGTTAGCAGGTTTTATGCAGAAATCACATGTGATGTACTTAAAGCTTAGGATCGGTGTAATTCAAGTGGAGCCCTGTTGCACGAGCCTGCTAACTGCTGTAGATCGAAAGAAACAAAACTGAATTTGCATTCATTCTACAACATACCATAGAATGAACGCAAATGCAAAAGCGAACAAGAAGTTTAAATTGAGTCAGTGGCGGCTCACATTATTGGAAACCGAAAGTAAGATGTGAGGCACCGCCAACCTCAAAAGGAGGTCCCAGGTACCAAATTTTAGTCTTGGAAAAGCAAACAATAAGCAAATACAACCAACCAGTCCAACCAAACTGGTACCAGTCCATGGAAAAGAGGTGTACAGCACCTGTCTGTTCTCTCTTATGTGTATTTCCTCTTGATTCAAAGTGAAAGGAACTGTCCTCTGTTGACAAGATGTGCTTTTGTGATAAAGCTGCATGTACTTTGTATTGTAATGCTTATCTTGGTCTACTCGTTTGACTAGTTTGAGATGCTCCTCAGGTGTGAAATCTGTACTGAGAAACACCTGTCATGATGTAATCCATAATTTCAGTGCCCCAGGTGCTTTTAAGAGTGCTCAGAATGAAAGCATAGGTTGTTTACAGTATACTGACCTGGTACAGGAGGCTGTCTCATCTTTCCACTGTCCAGTGACAGATTTACGCTGCTTCATTTGACTGTGACCCCATCACAGTTCACTGTGGTCTTTGTGTATGAGATGTTAGTTTCTGCACTAAAAGTGTTTTTTGTATGAAAGAGTGCATTAGTCTAATAGACAGGTGACTAATTAGTATTCAGCCTCTTGTAAAATCAATAGCCACCTGCAGAACTCTTAATCACCAATCTCTCTCCTTTCCTCTCCTCTCCTTTCCTCTCCTCTCCTCTGTGACAAAAAAAGGCCCCTCTACATTAGGAGGAGATTTTATAATGGCTCGGGCATTAGTGGAGCCCCTTAAAAAGCTCTTTTGAAAGTATCAGAGCTCTTCTTCTTCTTCTTCAAAGAGTAATATTATTGAAAATGGAAGTGAAATGGAAGCCATGTCCATCTCAGGATTGGACATTTTCTTCTTTTTTTCTCCCTTCTCCTGTCATGTCTTCCCTTATGATGGAAGAACTATGGGAAGCCTAAAGGGACAGACTGTAGTTTGCTGTATGATTCAGTCAGGCAGACGCTGCATTAAGTGCCACTGATGTAGCTCCTAAGGCACATCAAAGGGGCTTTTTTTCAAGTTGTCTCATGCCTGGCTAGGTTGGAAGGTGCCAGCATGTTCTGTTTTTAATCCTGATTTTTTTCACAAGGTGACTTTGGGCCTTGAGTCTGATCTCCGCGTCTCCTTTGGACCAACCCCTCTCTCCCACACACACCACTGCTTGTGAGACTCCAGTCTCATCTAAATGTGTGAGACGCACCCCACTCCAGCTCTGCAACTTCCTGAGGTGTGGAGATGAAGTGTGTGTGTGTGTGTGTGTGTGTGTGTGTGTGTGTGTGTGTGTGTGTGTGCGCGCAGGTACGTCCCAAACGCCCGCTCCATCTCTCCAACTTCCTGAGGTGTGGACTGGAGATGAGACGCGTGTGTGTGTGTGTCTGTGCGCGCGCGTGTGTGTGCGCGCGTGTAGGTACGTCCCGGGCGCACGAGACGCGCGTCTGACAGCTCGGCGTGTGAACAGGCACACGTGCCGCCTCCCTCAGGCAGATGTCCCCCAGACTCGGAGCCGCGCGAGCGGAAGAACGCTCCACGGGGGGCGGATTGTTGATGCTGTTTTCACAAGTGTGTCTGCTGTCTAATTACCGCTCTCGTCACATAAGTACACGTCTGCTGCATCAGAAAGAATCAGCCCGCTCTACTGTTAAGTAATTATAACTCTCCGTACTCTTTGTGTGTGTGTGTGTGTGTGTGTGTTTTTCTTTCTTCTTCTTTTACAAGTAACTTTCCTCTTGTTTTCTTTTCCTGAACAGCTGAACTGTCAGAAGGAGCAGCAGCTGCCTGTAATTGCAGTCCTTATGCCAACGAATGTGTACTGTAGTAGTTTAGTTGTGCTTCTTAAACTAATAAGCTGCACTGCACACGAGCCCAGCCAAGCAGTTTGCACAGGAGCACAGGCTGTCCGTTTGAGATTCACTGATGACTGCAGGGTGATTCCTCTCCTCTCTTCTTTTCTCTTTTCTTCTTCTCTCTTCTCCTTTTCTCTTCTCTCCTCTCCTCTCTTCTCTTCTTCTTCTCCTCTCCTCTCCTCTCTCTCTTCTTTTCTTCTCTTCTCCTCTCTTCTCCTTCTCCTCTCCTCTCCTCTCCTCTCTTCTCTCTCTCCTCTCCTCTCTCTCTCTCTCTCCTCTCTCCTCTCCTCTCTTCTCTTCTCCTCTCCTCTCCTCTCTCCTCTCCTCTCCTCTCCTCTCCTCTCCTCTCTTCTCCTCTCTTCTCCTCTACTCTCTTCTCCTCTCCTCTCCACATCTTTTTTCCCTTTACGGTAGTTGTTGCAGATGAAAGCGTTAGACCAAGCATATACATCAGAGTAAATCAGATCGGACTGTCACCTAGTATATCACACTGCTGCTGCTGCTGCTTCTACAGTGTTGGCATTTAGTTTCACATGCTGTCAGCTGTCAAACATTTATCTCCTCCTCAGACACATTTTCTCTGTCCGGAGACAGACACTCAGGGCTTGTTTCCAAACATCCCGATCTGATTATTGCTCACACCTACAGACATTATGGACTCCTATTATATTTAGTGCTAATGGCCTATGAAGACATTGCAATCTGATTACATGTAAACAACTTCATATATAGGGAATGTGCATCTCTTCTCTTCTCTTCTCTTCTCTTCTCTTCTCTTCTCTTCTCTTCTCTCTTCTTTGCACCTCGGTACTCTTCTTACGATTGCTCTCTAATTATAGACCCTATTCTTTTGTATTTATTTTATGACTCTCTCTCTCTTTCTCTCTCTCTCTCTCTCTCTCTCTCTCTCTCTCTCTCTCTCTCTCTCTCTCTCTCTCTCCTTCTGTGCTTGTTCTTTTTATATATTCCCCAGACTCCCCTCTAGCTGGATGGCGGTGTTGTCTGCTCTGAATAATTGTTACCGATTAAAGACAAACAGCCTTGGCATTTATTTATTTTCTTTCTTTCTTTTACTGCGCAATAGAGATAAAGCATTTGTGGATGTTTGTGCAGGGTTGTATTACTTCAATTTCGGAGTGGGAGAATAACCTATTTGGCTCGTCTGCGCAAAGATTATGCAGAGGTTTGTTTGTTTTTTGGGGGGACAGCGAAGGTTTGTCACAGTCTTTTTATGTGTGTAAGTAAGCAAGTAGCCAGGTACTGTGTATATTACGTGAGCTGCGTCCCCTCTCTCTCTCTTTCTCTCTCTCTCTCTCTCTCTCTCTCTCTCTCTCTCTCTCTCTCTCCTCATTGAGAGTTTGCGAAGGATGTACTCAACTCATCAATCAGCCACTGCCCTCAGACCCCCAAACAGCCCATGGAACTCTCAAGTGTCCTCTGTCTCCTCCCAAAGGGCCCTTCTGTAGAGGAAGTATCAGAGGGAGCAGCATCACTAACAGCAACTGAGTCTCTTTGATCTCCTCTTACTCAAGCCCATTTCCCAGGCCACAACCACTGCTGCCCCACACATCCAACCCCCACCCATCCCACCCATCCCACCCTACTCTCTCCTCCTCTCCGACCCCCCCACTAGCCTTCCAGCCGCACTGGGCCAGGCAATTACCCCACTAATGGCTCCGTTTATCTAACCTTGAACGCCTGCTTGGCCAAACAAACAGCGGCCCAATTACAGCGGCCGAAACACAGTTCAGGCTAATTGTGAGGCCCTTCTCTCCTCTCCTCTCCTCTCCATTTGTCTGTCAGAGGGAGCTTTCGCTGCTGCTGGTGGTGGAACAGGCGTGCACCCTGGTTTTTGGGTGCTGCTCGGTGGCCGTGGATGTGCAGCGACTGCAAAAGAGACGGACAGGTGTTTGGGTCGGGGTCGGGTGTGTGCCGTCCGTCTGCCCTTTGCTCGCTCGCTGTTTGGATGCCGTCAGCAAACCAGACCCAATGTCAACACATTTGGCCGCCCGAAGCAGAATCGGTTGTTTAGACAGTGCTGTAGTTTTTGTGTTCCAGACACAGCAATGGCCTGGGATGGCCTGAACCATTACGACTTCTTTACTGAGCTGTAGCTTGTTTTGACTAGGGCCATATATTTTTTTTTCTCTTATGCAACAAGTTATTATTTATATGTCTCTGTGAAGATAATGGTCCCCCAGTCTGAAGGCTCCCCGCTGGGGTAGATTGGGCTACCGACCGCCTGCCCCCTAGATGATAGCACTACTCTCTTCTGCTTTTGCTTTTTGCCTTTTGCTTAGGCGAATTAGTTCCACCTCCCCAATGTGTTTTGATGACTCCAGCAGCACCCTGTCTGCGGAGGATGCGGGATCCAAAAGGAGCAACAGTCACAACAGACACATCCAGAGACATCTGAGGATAACATACAGCAGCTCCGCAGCAGAGGGACCTCCGGGGTAGAGGCCAGACCTGGAGCAGTCTACAGTACCTCTCAAAAGCCGCCTCCACTATGATATGAGGGAATCAATGTACAGATTTCGGTCCAGCTTACATAATAATACTAATCATAATAATAACAGATGCTTATGTGAGCCCATGCACTGGAGAGAGAGAGAGAGAGAGAGAGAGAGAGAGAGAGAGAGAGACGTCTAGACTCCAAGTGCTTTGCCCCCCCTTCCTTTTTTTGTAGGGCAGCTTCAATGGGTTGTGTGTATGGGGGCATTACCTTTTGAAGCCGGCTTAAGGGCCCGATATTAAAGTAATATGACAGGAGGGCCGCGACGAGAGCACAGATGCCTTCAATTAGCTTTGTAGTGCATTGTTTGCGCTAGCTCTCCAGTGCTGTCATTTCCTGACAGACACATAATGACCCAGACACACACACACACACACACACACACACACACACACACACACATATACACACACACGTGCAGACACACATACAGTACACACACTTCTGGGATGTCTTATCCTCAGCAGCAGCAGAATGGTCGTTTGCCATCAGCCACTCAGGGTTTTGTCAGGCCTTAGGTCGTGGAATTGAAAGCGATGGGTAGTAGGGGCTGGGTCAGACAGAGCTGCTGTGTAACGTTACGTCCCCCATCCCCCGCCGCCCCCCGTCCGCCCCATGGTGTGTGTGTGTGTGTGTTTGTCCTCTGTCAACCGCTCTGGCCTGTCGTCACAACACACTTCTCGTGTGCACTCAACACAATCCTGCCGAATGACAAGGGGAATTTAGAGTCTTTTCCCCCATTTATGCCACATTCTGAGCAGCTGAAGGAGCTACAGAGTCTTGACAGCACTGGTGGCCCTGCAAGAATCACACAGCTGGGTGCCTTTCAGCCTTCAGTCTGGCCACAGTGGCCACACAGCCAATTTAGCCTTGCTCACCGAGGGCAGCACAACTTCACACTGTCAACCGTATTAAATCTGATGCCCTTTTATCAGAGCCTCAGCTTCGGCTTCAACTTGGAACTTGAAAAGCCTCTTTCAGTAGCAGCTAATAAATATAGATACTCCAATATATAAAGTTGTCTGTGTGCTGTAGCCTTAGGCAAGTTTTATTCTTCTTCAGTACAGTTCCTTGGACATACTGTGCATTCTCACTCAGTTAAACCACAACTGCATTTGTTAGTAAAACATTTAATACATGCATTGTAAAATTGGTTTGGACAGTTATGATAAAAATAGACACTACAGCTTGTGTAATTTTATCAGCCTGCTCTGTGTGTTGTTGGTTTCAGTATACAGCAGAATATACTGCAGCAATGATATACAATTAGCAAAGTCTTGTTTGTTGGTATAGTATAGGGCTGGGCGATAGGGCAAGAAAAATAATCACGATTTATTTTCTCATACTGGACGATATCGACATCATGCTTGCTCACTCGCAGTTTAATGAATTTTTGAGCGATCGTGCAAGACTTTCACTTGCGGCCGTCCAACATCTCGGCTACATCCGGAAGGCTACCAGAGTTTCCGATAGACGATACAGATGTGTATGTTCTGATAGATATCAAAACAAAGACTACATTCTCTGGTAAGATCAGGGTTGCTCGCAGTGGTGCAGGGAAGGTGGGTTGTGAATGACCGTTGTCGTGCCCCTTTCCAACTGCATTTGCACGTGATCGAGTAATTATGCCCACATCTGATCAACGTGATCGAAATGAATTTAATTACGATCACTGATCATGATCGAAAAATAGCCCAACCCTAGTACAGTAGTTGTGATATTTTGTGTTGTGTACTCCAGTATCAGGTGTGTGGTGTTCACCTTCTCCAGTCAGCTATAGCCTTCATGAGGAAGACAGCAGAAGAGTTGCTCACCTTATGAATAATCCTCCTCGTCTCACAGTCTTACACACAGCGTTGCGTAAGTTTGGGGAGGAATCTTGATTGTGTGTGAAGGTTAAAGTCAGTGTTAGGATAGAGGATATATGCCTCTTCTGCAGTTTTTTAGGCTAGCTTGGAGCCCCGCACCTTCTGTGTAAGAAGTCAACCCCCTCAAGGTTTTCTGAAAAATGTCAGGAGAATAGATGAAATCACATCTACAAACACCCCCCTTTCTCCTTCTCTCTTTAACTCTCATGTCTGCATTTCTGTCTGTCTCTGTCTCACACACACACACACACACACACACACACACACACACACACAGGCATTTTCTCTCTGTAACTCTGTATGTCTGCCTTTCTGTCTTTGTCTCTCACACACACACACACACACACACTGAGGCAGTCACTGGGGCATTGTCTGAGGCATGTATTGCTCAATGAACCTGCCGTATGGCATGTGATGTAAGACGTTGAGACGACGCTAAATGTTCACAGACAGGCACTTCACTGGCGGGAAGGAAGGCATCGGCGCGTCTGCTCAGACTACTAATGGGCCCAGCCTGGCAACGCCGCTGCTGCTGCTGCCACCACCACCACAACCACCGTAGCCACCGCCACGCCTGATGATCCACGCGCTCCAGTCGCGATGTCAACAAGTCGCCTTTTAAGTGATGTCGGCGTACACGACAGCCTAAAACGTCAGTTAAGCAGCTCGGAGTGAGCGCTTCAGAGTGTAACGTGGCTCAAAAGAGGCCGTTTAGAAGACTGCTCGGAGTGGCAAGGATCAATTGAATCAAAAGATGTGGAGAGGGAGAGAGTGTGTGTGTGTGTGTGTGTGTGTGTGTGTGTGTGTGTGTGTGTGTGTGTGTGTGTGTGTGTGTTTGAAATCCCTATTGGGTCGCTGAATATATGCCTGCTTGCTAAAGTGATGGAGCTAAAGTAAAAGTTTGACAGCCAGATTATTGCCTGAAACGTCAGATGCCCATATTTGGGCATCTTTTCTCTGTCTGTCAGGTACAGGTACAGGCAGGCAGAGTAGTACAGGTGCAAGCAGAGTAGGCTACTTCAGACTGCAGTCTAGACTTCATTCTACTCTATTGAGTTCTTGAAGAGGCCAGTAATGAATGTGTGTGTGTGTGTGTGTGTGTGTGTGTGTGTGTGTGTGTGTGTGTGTGTGTGTGTGTGTGTGTGTGTGTGTGTGTGTGTGTGTGTGTGTGTGTGTAACTCCCTCAGTGGTGTTCAGTTGTTTTGTTGGAGTACGTGAGTAAGGCCAGCTGTGGTCTCGTCTCAGCACCCAAACCTCTCTGCCACAGGAAACACAGACACTCAGGGGGAGGCTAATTGTATTTCTCAGTCTCTCTATTAAAGCTGTGCACCATTCATCTGTGTTTTTTTTTTCTTTAATTTAGCCAAGTGCCTCAGACTCCCAAGCCGTGTGTGTGTGTGTGTGTGTGTGTGTGTGTGTGTGTGTGTGTGTGTGTGTGTGTGTGTCTGTCTCTGTCTCTCTGTGTCTGTCTGTGTTTCTGAATTCCGGAGACGGGCCTTGTTACCACAGAGTCAAGGAGGCAGCCGTTGCCTCTGTGTGTGTGTGTGTGTGTGTGTGTGTGTGTGTGTGTGTGTGCGTGCATATGTGTGCGTGTGAGTGTGTGTGTATGCGGGCCGGCGATCTGGACTGGCAGGGGGTCACAGATGGCACTTGACAGAGCCTGGCACGGGTGACAGGCTGATAAAGGGAGTTAGGGAGCAGCCACATCCATCTAGCCACGCCACACCGCGCCACGCCGCACGGTTAGGGCACCAGTGCTGGCTGGAGGCCACCCCAGCGCTGACCTCTTTCTACGCCTCTCTCTTCCTCGCCCCATTCTGGCTGCTGATGATTTTTCTTATTTTTCTTTCTCTCTCCGCTCTCTTCATTTCTTTCTTTATGTGTCAGTCTGCCCACCTTGTCTCCCAGATCCTGTTTTTAATTCTCTGTTTTTCTGACCCTTTCTTCGATCTTTTTCTATCTCTCTCTCTCTCTCTCTCTGTCTCTCTCTCTCTCTCTCTTGCTCTCTCGCTCTCTCCCTCTCTCTCTCTCTCTGTCTCTTTCTTTCTCTCTCTTTCTCTCCCTCTCTCTCTCTCTCTCTCTCTCTCTCTCTCTCTCTCTCTCTCTCTCTCTCTCTCTCTCTCTCTCTCTCTTCTCTCCTTCCTATTCTCTGGCAGCCCCATTCCTCCTCACCTCTGGTCCTACTGTTGTCCTGCTCGTCAGACTATCTCCTTGCACACCTGCTCCGCCTCCTCTCTTGTCCTCCACACACCTCTCACTGCATCCCTCTTTTCTTGTCCTCCATTCTCCTTTCTCCTTCCGTCTTTGCATCCTCCTCACCACTGAGCCCACCACCACCACCTCCAGACACACACACACACACACATATATATATACACACACACACACACACACACACACACACAGAGGCATGCACACACACACACACACACACACGCTGACGCTGGGCTCCTGGCTGTGTCTCCCATGCTGTTAAATCCCTCCGTGTTGCTGTGGATAAACCCCTGGCTCATCCCACTCTGATCTGCTGTCCAGCGCCTCTGCACTGACACGCAATCCCACCCATTTAGCTGCCCATACACACACACACACACACACACACACACACACACACACACACACACACACACACACACACACACACACACACATACAGAGAGAGAGAGAGAGAGAGACCTTATTAATGTCCTATTGAAACCAATACTGAAGTCTCTGGCCCCATGGGGTGTTATCACTCATATTAATGACTCATATTAATGCTTATGAAAAGGATGCTAACAGACTGAATACACTTGTTAGCTGTTTATTAGACTTATTAGCTCCCTATTAAACTTGACCATTGGTTTACCTGCCCTGTTTCTCCTTCTATCTCTTTATGGTTTCTTGCTTTGGCTCTCTGTGGGCGTTTCTGTCTCCCACCCCACCCCAGTCCCAAACATTCTTTTTTTTTTTTACGCTCACTGAAATATTCAAATCAATATCCGTTATTCCGTTACTCTCCTCGCTAGTAAATATTTCAGTCTTTTTAGCCCCTTTTTCTCCCGTCCTTGAGGTGCTATCGCCCGGACTGCAGGTGTTCTCACTGGGCTTCCCAAATGCATTTTCAGTGTCCACCTGCCTGCTCAATAATGAAGCACCGGTCTATAGAGATAGAGAGCGCCCACTGAGAAGGGTGCACTACACCACACTACACTACATTTCCCCCCCCCCACCCCTTGGTGCCAGAGGAAGACGCAGTGCAACAAGGTGCAGAGGAGAAGCCTGTCTCTGGGTATTTATAGGATAGGGGGGAGAGATGCGGAAAGGCCACTAGTACTAGTAAGAGATGAGCACAGATGTGAGCTGCATGCACGGCCCAAATCCTAGCGCCACTTGGAGCACCACAAACTGGAATGGACTAGTACACGTCTGTTGATGGGCAACGGAGGGCGTGTCTGACGAATGGGAAGTCAATTTTGATTGGTTGACGGATCCGTTTCTACCTGAAAAGTTGAACAGATCCCAGCGGCCACTTGCAGCACCACAGACTGGAAATGGAGCTGGTTAGAAAGGGAGACCCTGTGCTAATTACACTTACTAGCTCAGGGTTAAGGGCAGACCTGGAACAATAACTACCATATAAAGATAACTGTAACTACAACAACTTTTCACTGACGAACGATATTGTAGGTCTGTCTTCATGCGAATGACTTACAGTAATGCCTAGAATTCCATGCCTTCTGATTGGCTAATAAGCCTTTTATCATTCTAAAAATCACTCGGAAAGTGATCCCCAACGGTATCATTGCACAAAATAGTTGTGGTGTGAACGTTGTTATTCATATTAATTAGAGCGTGCAATATTTATTTGTCATTATAGCTATAGTTATCATTCCAGGTGTGAATGGCCTTGTAGAAAGGCAGTGGGAGGGCTTGGTCTCGATCCAGTGCCTGGGGGGAAGTTTCGTATTAACTAGAGATGGAGGGGACCAAAGGCTGTGGCATGGTTGAGTTGATGTCCTTCACGTCCATGTGGCAGTGACCAGAGCTGTTTTGTCAACACAGCTGGTGTCAGGTATGCAGGTGGAGGGACGTGACATGGAGGAATGTGAGGAAGGTTGCTATTGCACCAGTGTGAGCCAACAAGTCATCTCCAAGGACGATGTCTGACTCTGACAGTAATGTGTTTGTGTTTGTGTGTGTGTGCGTGTGTGTGTGTTCTTGTTTGCAGGTCGTCTCTGACGTGTCCGCATTGCCTTAAACAGAGCAACACGTTTGACCCATTCCTGTGCATCTCCCTCCCCATCCCACTGCGTCAGACCAGGTAAGAGAATGTGTGTGTGTGTGTGTGTGTGTGTGTGTGTGTGTGTGTGTGTGTGTGTGAATGAGTGTAAGAGAGAGGGCGGGGGTGGGGAGGGATGGACTAGAGGGAGAGTAAAAAGACAAAAAGTGACCGAGATGGAGAAAGAAAATTGCTATACATGTTTGGCCTTGGTGTGACTTTGAGACTGTTTACTGTCTGGCCACACACACACACACACACACACACACACACACACACACACACACACACACACACACACACACACACACACACACACACACACACTCACACACACACACTACACACACTCTCTCTCTCACACACACACACACACACACACAATCTCTCTCTCTCTCACACACACACACACACACACACACACACACACACACACACACACACACACACACACACACACACACACACAGAGGCACAGCACAGCACAACACCGTGCCAAAAATCTTAACTGAGAAATGATACACTTACGAAAATCCCCCAACCAACATTTTCTCAATTTTCCTCGACATGCCAAAACAGCCCAAGTCAGCAGTATTCCACCAAAGAAGCACATCAGTCTGTCACCTCTGACAACTGCAAATGAGAGAGAGAAGAGAGAGAGAGAGAGAGAGAGAGAGAGAGAGAGAGAGAGAGAGAGAGTAAATGCTCCTCTTAGGAGGCCCTGCTAAAGAGGTGAGAGAGAGAGAGAGAGAGAGAGAGAGAGAGAGAGAGAGAGAGAGAGAGAAGTATATGAGAGAGAGAGAGTGTGTGTAAATGCCCCTCTTAGGAGGACTTGCTAAAGAGGTGTGCGACCTGGCGGATCTGCTGTTGTCATTCCAAGCCCCTTCAGCAGGATCAATCTCAGTGTGCTACTTCATTAGTGGCTCCAGAGTGGCTCTTCATTCCTGCCGACCCGCCGGCCTGTCTACAGCCCCCAACACACACACACACACACACACACACACACACACACACACACACACACACACACACACACACACACACACACACACACACACACACAGACAGACTCTTCGCTACCAGCACATCTCTGACCTCCACCCTCCTCTCTCTCTCTCTCTCTCTCTCTCTCTCTCTCTCTCTCTCTCTCTCTCTCTCTCTCTCTCTCTCTCTCTCTAACCTCCTCTCTCTGGCAATAAAAACAACTGCGATAGATACACACACATACTCAATGCTGCGTCTGTATTTACATGAGGGGAACTAAGGGCTTCCACACTGGGAGATATATGAACTCCAGAGTTCTGTGAAGGTTTGTTGCCGGTTAGTTTTCCGTTGTAGGTATGATATACAGTAGCTGTATGAACTGTTTGTTAAAAACATCCAAAACTGTAGAGAAGTACTGTAGCAACAAAATGAGCAGCATGTGCAATATACCAGTACATCGAAATTAGCTTTTAAAGAAACTAGCACAAGGATAGCACTTCTCTCCGTCACTTGTGCAGTGCATGTGATGAAGGATGATGAAGGATATGTTCCACTCGTACCTGAAAACTGAAAGCATCACATTAAAACACCACATGTAGTCTTTAATGACAGTTTAATGAAGCAGCATTGGCATCCATTTTGTGGGCTTGAGGAATGTAATCCTCTTGAAACCTCATGGTGGGAATGTGATCAGGTGTATTACAAGTCAGACCTGACAGTAAGCCAGGAAGACTGATAAAAAATATTTAATGATAATAATGATAAAAAAAACGGAAATAGCAGAGATAGTAGCAATCTGCAATAGATAATTGATCTGCATTTCATAAAAAACAAAACAGCTGCAAAGAGGAGAGTGCCTCGATGGCAGCGGTGCGATTTACATTATTCATCGTCTCTTCCGTCACCAGCCACAGTAGATCGAACTAGCCACCATCCATCGCCTGTGTACCTGTATAGAAATGCCCACCTCTCTCAAACCACTGAGGCTCGGGGGTTTTGGTGCAGCTGCCATACCGATGGCCTGTGGCAAAGTGACTGGGGCCTGCGAGGTGCGCTGGGTCCCCAGGTTCCCGCCTGGCTGTCACCGAGGCGTCTGCGTCTGTGCCGAGCCGAGTGCACGATTAGCCAGAGAGACTGGCTCGCTGGCGCAGTGCAGACAGACAGACAGACAGACAGAAAAGCTCAGCCTGCCTGCTGCGTGCTCACAGCACAGGGGCCCGCTAATAAGCTCGGAGTCTGCTCACACGTCACATTTCATTCTCTCTCTCTCCTTCTCTCTGTCTCACTCTCTCTCTCTTCTTCTCTGTCTCTCTCTCTCTCCTTCTCTCTCTCTCTCTCCTTCTCTCTCTCTCCCTCTCTCTCTCCTTTTCTCTGGATCTCTCTTTCCCTTGTTCTCCTTCTCTCTCCCCCTCTCTTTGTTACTCTTAGGCGCAAAGGAAGTATCCATGCATACATGCATATAAACACATGCGCACACATATATCCAGTCTCTTGCAAGCAAGTAGTGCCAATTTTAGCACACCAGAATGGATGGCCACATACATTGAACACACACACGCACACACACACACACACCATTCCATCAGAGACATATTTGTTTATGCACATAGACAGACATGGATACCCAGTGGAAGTGCAGTGGGAAAGATACACAGATATTTCCACATGTAGATGAAAATGCACACAGTCTGCTATGGCGATACACAGACAGAACGACTTATAAAGGCGCTGACACTACTAATACCGTATCATTCCCTGTATCCTCCTTCGCCCCGCCGGCTGTCAGACCGACTATAAAACAATGGCACTGCAGGAAAGAGAAAGACTCTTTTATAGCCTTCCCAAGACTAAAGGTGATCTTGCGGGGTCTCTTTTTTTCTTTAAAAAAACTCTAAAGCAAAAGAGAGGAACGGAGCTTTTTCCGGTATAAACTCCTCTGCCGCCCAGTTTTTCAAAAGTAGCCGAGCGACTCCCAGACGGAGACTGTCAGGCGTCTGACGGGCTCCGTCTGCAGCTCCCTTGCGTGACGGAGACGCCCCGGCTCAGCCTGTCAGCAGGGATAAAAACTAAAAGGCCTCATTTTTTTTAGCCCGTTGAGCCACCATGACTCAACAACAACAACAACAACAACAACAGTAAGTAAGTAAGCAAATAAATAAATAAGTAAACGCCTCAATTTGCTTGACCATGGGCTTTTGTTGAGGTCTTTATGAGACAAGGAGGCCCTGAATAATTCAAGAGGGAGATGAGTTGAGTTGAGTCCGTCTAAAAGGTTGGACTGCAGGGCTGTTTGACTGTCTTTTCTGACTTCAGGACTTTTTTTTGAGCCAACATGGCTTCCACGTTTCCAGTGGTAAAGTCCTGCTTTTTAATTGCGTATTTCAGAAATTATTGACCAAACTTCAATTATGTTGATGTTATTTTGTGAAAGTATCCCAAAAGTAGTTACACTCATACATCTAAAAAAATAAAGTGTAATAAAATGATTTCTGAAAGTGACGTAGAATAGCTTTTATAGCGCTTTGGAACCAAACTCTTCCGATACAGATACAGTTTGGGAGGTGCATGTTAACAGAGGAACTCAGGTCAGAGGAAGGGAAAGGACGCCAATGGCGATGAGAGAGGCTTTCCCCCCCTTCTGCGAGCCGGATCCGTCTCTCACACACCGTGAGAGGCCATCACAGGCCACGCGCTCACAGTGTGTGACAGATGAGAGCTTTTTCCTCTCCGCCCAATGTGCTTTCGCCAGCACGCCCTCCGCACTCTCGTGTCCTTCAATATCGGTCTTTTCCGCCCACTTTCCGATCACGGCCGCACCTCGCTCTCTTCTGGCTACCTGTCCTGATAAACCCACTCTACCCTCTATACAATCCCAAAAACATACACACACAAACATATATTCAGTGTGCACACACAGACAGAGACATACAGTACACACAGACACACACACACAAACACACACACACACACACACACACACACACACACACACACACACACACACACACACACACACAAAAACACAAAAAACTGGTTTCCCGGGCAGATCTGCCCTTTCTACCGGGGTGAAACAGCAGGTGACTTCATCACAGGGCTGAGTTACCTCACCTGTCCTGACTTTCACACTCTCTCGCTACAAACACACACACATACACACACACACACACACACACACACACACACACACACAAACGATTTCTCTCTCTTTCAACAAACTATAAACACACAGAGAGACACAAAAGAAGATGCACACACAATGGAAAAATCAATGTTTATAGGCTGTATTGATTTCTGTTCACTGATCTGAACTGAACTGATCACTAACTCAGCCTAACACTAATTACTGATTAATGGGAATCCCTCCTCATCAATCAGTAACAGGTGATGTATTCTTATTTGTTCTTATAAGTTTAATCAGTCAGCCTGGTGTGTTTATCTTACCTTTGAGACATTTTTAATGGCTTTAGCTTTTTCATACGCGAGAATATGCTGTGTGCTATTTTCCTTAGTCATTGTGAGTGAATGTGTGTGTGTGTGTGTGTGTGTGTGTGTGTGTGTGTTTGTGCGCTTGTGTGTGTGTGTGTGTGTGTGTGTCTTTGTTCGTGTGTGTGTGTGTGTGTGTGTGTGTGTGTGTGTGTGTGTGTGGATGTGCAGAGCTTGTCTGGCCTTATTGTTGAGAGTGTCTGAATGTCTGTGCCTCTCTGCCTCTGTCTCCTCAGACCTCTGAATGTCACGCTGGTCTTTAACACTAAGGGCCAGCGGTACCTGCGGGTGGGGCTGGCCGTGCCTCTCTTTGGATCCATATCTGCACTGCGTGCCATGGTGGCTGAGGAGGGCAACATCACCCCGGACCAGGTGACTGACTGGCTGGCTGGCTGGCTGCATTACTTGCATGACTGTCTGCCTCAAAAAGACATCACTCCTTTCTCTTTTTCTTTTTCTTCCTTCCTCTCTCTCTTTCTTTTTCTTGTCCTGCGTCTGTCACTTTTTTCTTCTTTCTCCATCTGTCTGTTTCTGTCTTTCTGTCATCTGTCCTTCTGTCTCTCTTCTTTTGTTCTGCAGACATACAGTATCCACACTCCCCTGCACACACAGATGCTGCAGAACTAGATCAGCACTAGATCCTAAATGGAGCTAAGAGATATAAAGCTGAGTAGAGTCTATGTGTTCTTTCTCTTATGGTCTGAGTAGAGTTTATTCGCTCTATGGGATGAGCAGAGTCTACAGTGTGTACTCTTATGGTCTGAGTAGAGTCTATGTGTTCTGTGGGCTGAGTAGAGTCTACAGTATGTACTCTTATGGTCTGAGTAGAGTTTATTCGCTCCTATGGGATGAGCAGAGACTACAGTGTGTACTCTTATGGTCTGAGTAGAGTCTATGTGTTCTGTGGGCTGAGTAGAGTCTACAGTATGTACTCTTATGGTCTGAGTAGAGTCTATGTGTTCTGTGGGCTGAGTAGAGTCTACAGTATGTACTCTTATGGTCTTAGTAGAGTTTATGTGTTCTGTGGGCTGAGTAGAGTCTACAGTATGTACTCTTATCGGCTGAATAGAGTGTACAGTATGTTTTCCTATGAGCTGAGTATAGTCATGCACTCTAATGGACTCTCAACCTAGTGGCCACTGGCTATTTAATAACACATTCTCCTAAACTCCAGCTGTCTTCACGCATGGGTCCCGACCTACGCGTCCATCACACAAGCTGTTGTCCTGGTCACTGCTTAATAATTGATGAATTTTTTTGTGGGCCTCATTGTCCCTGTTGAAGCGTGCAGGTTTCTCTTTACTTTCACTATCAGTCATCCTTATTCTGTTCTCACTCAAACTCGTTTGGACTCTGACATTCATTTACTCACACACTCACACACACATACACACACACATACTCTCTCTCTCTCTGTCTCTCTCTCTCTCTCTCTCTCTCTCTCTCTCTCTCTCTCTCTCTCTCTCTCACACACACACACACACACACACACATTCTTTCGTTCACTCTCAAGTTTTTTCCCCTCTCATTCTCTTTGACACACATTCTCTTCCTCTTCCTCATTCTCTCTCTCTCTCTCTAACTCTTTTCTCTATCCATCTATCTCTCCATCTCTCTGGGCTCCTCTTTATTTCCTCCTCTTATTCCCTCTCAGCCGTTCTCTCTTCCCCCCTTCCATCTGTCTGTCTTCTCTACTCTGTCTGACCCCATTGAGTCTGCCGGAGCACAGGGGCCGGGGAGCCTGTTAGAGCTCCACTCATAGGCAGCGTCCCGCGGGGGCCTCGCTCCAGACTCACCCTCTCGTGCTGCTCCGATTCGCTCCTCTCTTCCTCTATTTTCTGCTTCTCTCCTCTCTTCCTCTCTTCTCTTCCTCTCTTCCTCTTCTCTTCTGTTCCTCTCTTCCTCTCTTCTCCACTTCTCTCCTCTCTTCCTCTCCTCTCCTCTTCCTCTCTTCTCCACTCCTCTGCTCTCCTCCTCTCTTCCTTTCTTCTCTGCTGCCCTCTTAATGCCGTTTCCTCTAAAAGACACCAGCCTCCACGCAACAAAACCACAGGGAGCCTGCCCAGACAGAGCTCACTTAAGAGGAGAGAGGAGAGAGGAGAGGCCTCTCGGCCGGCCGGTCTGGATGCTCACATAGCCCCTTTATTCTCTCAGCAGCAGCTGCCGCAGATCAGAGAAGGAAGGTGCTCTCATCTTTGACTTCATTTTCCCCCTAGTGATATGCCAGAGAACTGCAACCCTGACTGTAGCTTTGCACCGCCGACTTTTGATCATTTGTGATGGTTGCAATGCTGGAGCCGGTATATTTAGACGACTTGTTGGTGTTTGAGGCTGAGATTCCATTTTTCAACTCCCTTCCGCTAATTTACGGTAATTACGAGAGTTGGGGTGATGATTCCAATCATTCTGAAAGACTGTAGGGGTTGCAAGTGCACTAAATTGTAACCCATAAAGAAATAAAAAAAATGGTGGCCCTACTTTCTCATCCTCCTAATGAACAGCTGTTGCCAAGAAAGAGGCTGAGTGGGTCAGCTAGCTAGCTCTCCCTGTCTGCATTATGATCTCTGTGGAAAAAGCCCAGCAGTGGCAATACAGCTCAACACAGCCCAGCACAGAGTGCCCCATGGCAGAGATTTACTGGGCCGTTAAGGCCTTCCACTGTGCACTGTTGCCTCATGTCTCTTAGCGGCTAATCTGGAGCTACTTTTATAGATTTGCCTCTAATAAAAGAGGTCTGACGCTTGGAGTGCTCATCGCTGATTCTGCATCATGTACTGTATTGCTGGGGCGATCTGGAGTTTATTGTTACGGCCGTGATTCAGTAGATGGACTCTCAGTCTATTCATCCATAATGAAGAGGAGAAATGCATTATATCACCAGCAGTGCCTCTGCATCCCATACCAGTGGGCTGGACAATGATTGGTCAGGAGTTATGACCGAATCCCAAACACACACACAGGGCTCAAGCTTGGCGTTTCAGGAATGTTGCAGTAAGGAAGTGTAACTTTTGGGTCACTCTCAAGAGTCAAGAAATGCAGTATACCACCACCAGTGAATCTGCATCCCATACTCGTGGACTGGACAATAATTGGTCAAGAGTTACATGTATGACCGAATCCCAAACACATATGGCTCAAGCTTGGCGTTTCAGGAATGTTGCAGTAAGGAAGTGTAACTTTTGGGTCACTCTCAAGGGGGGTCCCCTCCCCCCCCTTAATGATGATGGGAAAGCATGCCATGCCATGCCTTTGCAGTGAAGGTGAATGAGTTGCCTCAGCACCACCACCTTGTCAAGAAACGGAGCTCCAGGCAGGGCATGCGGCGGAGCTGCTCTCCCTGTGGAGCCTGCCTGCCTGCCTGCCGGTCGGCACATATTGGCGAGACAGCAGAGGGCAATGGGTTCAGCTCCGCTTAGTGAGGGGAAACTCTCCCTCTAGAGGCCAACGACGTGAACTACAGGTTACCCCAGGCAGGCAGAGATGGAGTGGTAGCGGAGGAGAAGAGATAATAGCAACAGGACGGGCTGATGGAGACTGAGATAAGGGGATGAAGAGTGAAATGTGAAAAGTAAGAAAAAGACGAATGGAGGAACCGAGAGTGAAAAAGGAGAAGATGGAGAGAGAGAGAGAGAGAGAAGGAGTGAGAGAGTGTGTGTGTGTGTGTGTGGTGTGGGGGGGGGGGGTGTTTCTCTCTTCAACAGACCCACTGCTGAGTGTAATGGCTTGGCATGCTGGGCTGACGAGCGGCACAAGGGCCCGTGTGTTTGTTTGCGCTGCGACAGCAGCCATCAGAGACATGCAGCTGAAAGATGTGGAGGAGGAGTAACAGGGGAATTACCAGAGAGCCTTCACTACAGCAGCGTTTAAGGCACTGGGCTGTTAGAGGGATTCTGGAGAACATCCGTGTGTGTGTGTGTGTGTGTGTGTGTGTTTGTATGCTTTAATGTACATGAGCTTGTGTGTATGTGCCTGTGCCTGTGTGTGTGTGTGTGTGTGTGTGTGTGTGTGTGTGTGTGTGTGTGTGTGTGCGTGCGCATGTATGTGTGAGGGTTTTTGATGTTCCACGCTTGATTTGGGTCCCGTCTCTCCTTCCCCTGCCTTCCGTGTCCTTTCCCGCCTGTGTTCTGCATGCATACAGCAGAGCTCCACCGTGGTCTCGCTCTCTCTCTCTCTCTCTCTCTCTCTCTCTCTCTCTCTCTCTCTCTCTCTCTCTACTCACTCACTCTTCCCCCCTCCCTTCTCCTCCTCTCTCAGGTTATTCTGACAGAGATTTACCCGACGGGGTTCCAGCGCTCCTTCTCCGACGATGACGACCTGACCAGCATCGCCGACAGCGACGTCATCTACGCCTTCCAGGCCCCGCCCCTCTACAGCAGGGGAGGCTCGGCACGATTCTCAGGTAACCATGGCAACGGCGCCCAAATGCACCAGTCTCGTCTGGCTGGCCAGTCTGTGACAGCAGCTGGGGCTGCAACCGACTGTTTACTCCCAGGCTCATTAGTGGGGCTGGTGTAAGTTTTTCATTGTTGTTTTTTGTTGTTGTTCTGTTTGTTTTCTTTTATCTTTGTTTTGTTTAAATCCACAGCTTTATGATTATTATATAATTGCATGTACTAGAATCCCCAAAGGAATTAAGATGGAAACATAACAATGTATAAAACTGCAGTATGTTACAAATTGGGTATGATAATGACCTGATGGAGTGCAGCATTGAGGTTTACCAAAGAGAGTTATCTTTTGGGGGGTATAGCAACAAGCAGGTACTGTACAAGACAGGCTACTCCTTACTCCATTACTGTCTGTTATTCGTCAGTGGAGGCTGAACACACTGTTTGCTTATGGAGCTCTCCAGCCAGATGAAGGGGAATTAATAATGCACTAACTGCTGAAAGGGGCCGATGAAAAATTAAGGGACTCAATGAATAGAGTCTTCTGCTTCGACTTGTTACATCGTCATCCATCGGCTTTTGAGTGAAAGTGATGAGACAGCTTGAAGTCACACCGTGGCCACTGATGGGGGACTGGGGAACAGGGGTGTGTGTGTAATCAGCAGAGTAGACACAATGGCAGACTTATACATAGACTGGCACATCATGGGACGCATTATGAAGGCTAGTGAGGTCATGGATAACGCAATAGCAGTGTTTGCATTGTCATCTGATGAATCTAGATACGGAGGTCGGTGTAAGGTAGTAACAGAGTGCTCTGTTAACAGTGTTCTATTACAGGGTTCCCACGGGTCAGGGAATTTCAAGAAAAGCTGTTCCAGACAGGGAATTTGACCATTTTGCTTGCAAAGTCAGGGGATATCAGGGAATTTTGTAATTATGTGTATCACCATGCATCCCTCTGTCTTGTTTCTCAATATTTTTCACTACTTCCACTCTGATTGGCTGATTCATGACATTTTCAGGAAGTAGACACAAGGGAGGACATTAGGACTAGTTTAGCCATTTTAAACGGCGTTTTCTGCTTGATGCCCAATCATTTCTTTTACGGGAGGTCAGGGAAATTCTGCTGTTTGGTCAGGGAAGGTCATGGATAAATTTAGGGAATTTTAAGTCTAATCTGGAGTGGGAACCCTGCTATTAGTATTCTTCACCATTGTTTCTACTTGTGTTGTAGTTCTTGTTTGTGCCCTGTGTTACGTTTCCTATCCAACCCTGCTTGGCACTTATAGTGTCAGTCTCTGCTGTTTGCACCCACTTGGAATTATCTTCATAAAAGCCCCATCATCACACATTCACACCACATAGTTAAAAAATCATAGCCGTAATGAAAGTTTAATAACAGTGAAAGAAACACTTAACCATCTTCCCTCTTCCATGCTGACAGGACACACACCATGAGCAATTACTGTACTGTTCTCCTCAGCCTCTGAGTAAAGGTCACCAAAGGCCAACCCATGTACTGTAAGAGCCCCAGAACACATGGGCACTTCTTAAATAATAATTTTAAATACAGCCATCGGCTCTCACTGATACTCTCAATGACACTCTCAATGACATTTTTATCTCTACAAATGTTAGGACATCTTTGCTCTATAAATGTTATGACATCTTTGCTCATCGTGGTTTTATTACCTCCGCCAAGGAGGTTATGTTTTCGCCCGTGTGTGTGTGTGTGTGTCCTTGTGTGTGTGTGTGTCTGTTCGTCTGTTCGTCTGTCTGTCTGTCTGTGTACAAGATAACTCAAAAAGTACTGCATAGATTTGGATGAAATTTTCAGACGTTTGTTTTGGGACAAGAACTGATTTGATTTTGGTGGCGATCAGTGATCCAGAACACCATCAGTGACCACATCGTCTTGGCGGAGGTTTGCACTCTCTGAGCGCTTTTCTAGTTCAAAAAGTTATGCACAGATTTGGATAAAATTTTCGGACGTGTGTATTGGCACAAGTAATGACTGATCTAATTTTGGTGGTGATCGGTGATCCAGAACACTACCTGGAATTTATATTGTGCCTGTGACCATATTGCCTTGGCGGAAGTCTGTGCTCTCCAAGTGCTTTTCTAGTTAAGTATCAAATATATGTAAAACTTTACTTATACCTCACTGAGTAATGCTGTGGTTCTCAAACTTTTTCTGTCACCCCCCACTTTGGAAGGAGAAGAATTTGGATGCCCCACCAGCCAGCCAGTAGACATAAACAATGTTTATTGAATACACCATACAGTACGTGAAGATTGCACTTCTCTGGATCCTCTTGTCACAGCAGTTGCAGTTGCCTTTTCAGGACTGAGTGACAACAACAATTTCTGCACTATAAAGCAAACAGAAGATTAAATATCTCATCTTTGCAACTACCAGTGTACAGACAGCCACAATATTTCTGAAAACAACTTGCAGAGAGAATCCCAAAGCTTCGACAAAGGAGGAACTATTAGATCCTCCCCAAACGTTTCTCAGTCGGCCAACACAACAAGGGATTTTTCAAATGTAGTGAGCTGCATATGAATCTGTTGTGAAAACCACATTCACACAACATACAGCTGTATCTCCTCTGAGCCATTTTTAGCTGTGGCCAAACTGATCTCTCTGTCGTTGCTGACCTTGAGTGTCTAAAGACACCGGTGGCTCCCTGCATCGCTGGCCGCCTCTCTGCCAACAATAGGAAGAGTGATGGCCCTGGAAATATCATCTTTCTCCACAGGCAGCAGGGCCTTTATTACCTCCTTGTTCAGGGGGCAATATTAAAGCCACTGTGCAGGAGAGACGCGAGGTAATTAGCACCTTGGTTAATATCGGCTAAAATTAGAATGTGGAATTCGGTTAGCAGTGAACCGGAAAGGTTACTGTTGGTACTTCAAAATAGCCCGGCGGCTGCTTCATTCCATTTGCAAAGAATTACACTGGTATGGAACACTATTCAGCCTCTTATTAAGAGGCAGGTCTTTTGAAATGGGAAGATGGCTATGTACGATGGCCAATAGCCTGAAAAGGATCTACTTCTGGTCATGTTTATTATGTTTGTTCCTCTTCTTACACTTACAATTCATAATTTTAGTAAAACACTAAATTACCTTCTTAATTAACGGTCAATCCAACAAACACAGATATTGGAGAGAGAAATATTCGTTTCAGTACATCTTAAGCTCAATTCAGACTGAAGATCTGCGACGAGATGAAACGATTTTAGAGAGTAGTTGCAGCGGTGTGAATCAATAATCGCAGGTTGTTGCAAGCCGTCGCAAAACATTTAACATGTCAAATCGCAGTTTCAAAGTTTTAGAACGTTGCATGTTTTTAGAACGTCGCAGCCCATCTCGTCGCAGATCTTTGGTCTGTAGCCACCTTTAAAGTACTTGTATACCGTTACATACCATAGCACCTACGCTACCTGTGCATTTTCTCAGTAAACTTCCACCACTCTCGGTACTGCTTGGAGCCTCTTGGAGCTGCTGGCATTTCCTTTTGCCTGTGGGGACTTGAGGCTAGAGAGGCGAAGAGACAGCCATCTCTGCCAAGCAATCAAAATGTCCATCAAGTGGGTCCAGTGGAGACCGCTGTGGAGTATGTTGTGATCCCCGAGCCCAGGTCTGAGACAAGCAAATAGAGTGGCTATGGGAGAGTGGGCCCCTCCAGGGACAAGTGTGGAGCGCTACTGATACAGCTGGTAATGGAAGCTTCTGGAAGCTTCTTGACAAAAGCCTCATCGACACGGCAGGCAGTTAGGTCTTTTGTGAGTCTGATCAAGAGGCTCCTTGTATTGTTTTGAAGCGATATACAACATTCTCCCTCCTTCAGAAAGCTCTTAAGCTGGTTAGTGTATCAAGGGACTCTATAGTCACTGAAACACACAAACACACACACAGAGGATGTTTTGAAACAAAACTGTTTGGGTTTGGTCTTCACAGTTCAAGACAGGCCTGTGTCTTAAAGGTTGCAGATTCCCTGTACCCAAGAGGGGTTAACAGAGGTCAAGAACAATGGCGGCATGTAAACAGGCTTATTTGGGGCTTATTTACCAAAGCCAACTCCCTGATCTTTATCATAAGTGCATTCCACTCTACCCACTTCCTCTGGCTAATTCTCATCCTCTTATTTCAGTTGTCTGTGTGACTAGGGAGGTGACCAGGGATTTTTGTCCTGTGAGGGACACCGTATGACCCCTTCTAGCATTCTCAGAAAAGCAGCCTCTGTCTCTGAGGAAAGTCTTCAAAAATAGGTCCCAATATTTCCCAGCGTGGTAGAAAGCTGTACACATATATGAGTTGTCGGAAGCCTGAGATGTTGAGGGAGCAGGTGCTGAACAAGTCCCTTCATCCCGGCAGCGTGACCTGAGCCATTTACTTGTGACAGCTAGGGTCAGTGCTATCTGACGGCTCAGCAGTCGTCCCACATGGGACGTGTCGGCAGGTCGCCTGCGTCTGCGACCTGGCTAGTGTACCCTCTCCCTCCTCCTAGTGGCCCTGGGTATTTTTAGCATGCTGCAACTGACAGGTAATCTGGCCTCTGTGTGCCCTTAGCACTGCGAGCAACCAACACAAACACACACACACACACACATACACACACACACACACACACACACACACACACACACACACACACACACACACACACACACATACACACATACACACACACTCACACAAGTAAATCTCAGAGCACACATGTGGCGTCGTGTCTGGAGTGAGGAGGTGTGATCCTTCGACAGGCTATCATCAGTGAAGATTGCTTTTCAACAGCTGTTACCATTGTTGTTTGAAGTTCTCGAGTTGTAGTTTCTAAAGGGTCTTTGGTGGACATGCATTGCTTGTGTGTTTGCTGTAATGCAGCCCTTGTAGTTCATAAACTTCATGAGGTTGGAGCAGAGAATGGCATGGATGAGTAGTTCAAGCTCTGCCTCCAACCCTGGCCCACAGTTTCAATGCTTTTAAGGACATCCTTTCCCCCACTGTAGCCAGTGTTGGGAGCGTGGTGCAACTGACATCCTCCAGCTCTACTCTCAGTCTGTGCCCTGAGCGTGCTGCCCTGATCCTTTACTAGTCACTAGTATGACCACAGGTCCCATGAGAGGAGGTGTGAATCACGGCAGGAGATTCTCCCACACATTGTCCCACTTTTTGGAGTTCCTATTTCAACACTTATTCACCATAACCACAAAAGGAATGCTGGTGAAAATGTTAGCATTCCCATAATGTTTTGAGAGAAGATAACAATCGTGAAAACATATTATGCGCTGTTTGTTCTCAGGGCAGACACGATCAGTGGTAATGTTTCTCTCCTGTGATAGCCGACATGCTGTTTCTTAGCTTTGCTTGCTTAGTTTGTTTGTTGTTTGTTGTGTGGTGTAAGGGAAGGAAAATGAACAGGGCCTGTGGTGAATTGCCTGTTGCTGGCAGGCTTTACTGTAAGAAGCAGCGCTTTGTGCAGGTATCAAACTGGAAGTGTAGCCGAGAGAGAGAGAGAGAGTGGGGGAGAGAGAGAGAGAGAGAGAGAGAGAGAGAGAGAGAGAGAGAGAGGAGACAGCAGAGGTGGGGGTGCCGAGAGAGAGAGAGGAGGTAGGAGGACAGGAGACAGCAGAGGTGGGGGTTCTGAGAGAGAGAGAGAGCGAGTGAGGAGGGAAGGGGACAGGAGAGAGAGTGAGTGAGAGAGGAGTTAGGGGGACAGGAGACAGCAGAGATGGGGTGCCGTGAGAGAGAGAGAGAGGGGACAGGAGAGAGAGAGAGAGAGTGAGGAGGGAGGGGGACAGGAGACAGCAGAGGTGGGGGTGCCTCCTCTCACACCGCAGGGGCCGAGCTGTTTAATTAAGGCTGCCACTGTCCTGCGGCTCGTCTTTCCACTCTCCTCCACTTGGCAGGGAGAGAGAGCCTGATTGAAACTCTGTACAGTAGTGTGTGTGTGTGTGTGTGTGTGTGTGTGTGTGTGTGTGTGTGTGTGTGTGTGTGTGTGTGTGTGTGTGTGTGTGTGTGTGTGTGTGTGTGTGTGTGTGTGTGTGTGTGTGTGTGTGAGCCAGCATCACATTCTTGAGTAGAAATTGGGTACCTGCTATGGCTATGACAGAAGTAGGCCCACACCTTTTAGAGGAAATGAAGCAGCTCTTGGGATTCTTCTTGTAAACAGATATAGGGCAAGAAAAACAGCAACAAAAATAGTAAACTTATGTTGAGCAAACGAACCGATACTTTCTGTGCTTTTTGCTGTGAACTAAGATGAACTGATAGTGAGAAGCTTGGTGCCCTTTTGGAGTCCCCCTTCTGCACTCACTGATAAACATAGTATCTGTGACACACTTGATTTCCTGTGGGAAGCCCCTTCACAATCATTTCTTTTGGTGTTTTGGTGCTAATGGCTGCCATGATATTTTAGAGGTTTGTCCCTGCATATGCAAATGTGTGGCTGGAAGCAAAGTAAAGAATGTCTTTATGAAA
>JAODXP020000035.1:9861680-9869180 GCA_027497455.2 Sardinella longiceps | reverse complement strand
AAATGGTAACCATTAATGCCAATCAAGACTATGTTTGTTGTGTAATGTAGCGTAACTTTTGAAATTTGTCTACAATCAGTTCAATTCTGAAATTTTTGAAGCTCACAATGTGGTTTAAACATTATGAACATTATATTTGAAACCCACGGCTCATACCAAAGCGGACCAGAAATGACATTTATCTGTTCATTCACTTCACTGGCCTCGATAGGTCCAATCACGAAACCAGAATTGGCCATGACTTCGGTTCCCTATTCTGGGCCCCTGTTCACAAGCAGTGGCCATGGGTCCCCCCCACTCCCCGCCTGGAATACAATTCCAGACTCCTCAATGACCCTCCCCCTTCTTGGGGCCCTGGTAACTCAGTCCCCCTTTTCCCCCCACTATAACACCACTGCTAACAGCTAACGGCGAGCAGTCATAGCTAAAAGTCAAATTAAAAGTATTTTTGGGGTCTCAGTTTTTTCTCCTCTCATCCATGAAGAGTGATTCTAATTAAGTATGGACCAAGCTGTATCTTCCTTAACAGTGAATATATAATTTCCGTACTGCAGATATGTAGGAGATAACAGAGTACAGAGATGAGGATATATTGATTGATTACACATTGATAACTGCCTTGAGAAGAGAGGAAATATGCATATCCATCCAGATAGCCAGTGTCGCACAGAATTTATGATCATGTGTCTTTTGAAAAGGAATCCTGAAGCTTGATATTTCAGCCATGATGTGAATATACAGAATGAACATGTATTTTAAAAAGCCTTTTTTTAACCTCATGAAGAAAATGGAATCTGACCCGAGTCAGGATAGTTATGACATTATGCCACCAGAGTCTCTCCGACTATGTAATAATAATGCATTGAGTTGCCTTGTAAAACTGGGTGGCCCAATGCATCGGAGCTTCCTTGGGGTTTTTTTTTTTTTTTTGGTAATCTGTCACCAGACTCCGTCGGATTTCAGATCCCACTCTGAGGCTGTGCGTGAAGACCAAGCGTCGCCTGTGTGGGGATTCAAAAGAGTACAGAGACCTCAATAATTCAGTGCTTGTGTCATTTGTAGAGAGGAGCAGGCGTTCTGATTGGTGCTGTGGGAACAAGAATCCTCCGCAGTGTCTCTGATTCGCACGGCTGAGGCGCCACACCTTGTGTGCCAAGTCGACAGTCTGCCATTAACCCATCCCTGTCTGTCAGTCGTAAAAAACACGAATCGGTGACCTTTGTTTGACCCCTGGCTGACTGCCTGCTGAGTGGTTCGGGCTGGAGCAGATGACGGGTATTCCCCTTGGAATGTTCCGGAATGTCAGGATGACATTTGAGTACCTGTGCAGATATATGTCCCCAACCTGCCCAGGGAGCCCAGAGTTTGTTTACTATACCTGAGTGGCAGATGTCAGCAGCAGCCCTCATTCGTCTCGGCTCAGATTTGACGGCTTCCTTTGAGGCTCTCTAGAAGTGTGAGCAGCAATTCCTGCTGAGAAACTGCCAGCCACACGTTCAGAGGATATGACTAGGGTGGGGGTAACGCGGCAGGTACGCTAGCCTGACATAGCCCGTCCATAATATGGCTGTTCATCCGTATTCATGGTCTGGAGACGATCCTCTGGGGCAGGTTTACATAGGTAAACAGACATCCGACCAATAAGCGAAGCTGATTCAACAAGCTGTACAGTCATTTCAAACCAAAACTGAACAGGTTAAAGAACCTCCAGACCATGAACAGCAGTAATATGGGCGGGTTATGTCAGGCTAGGGGTACGCAGTTCCGGCACCTCAGATAAATGAACAATATCATCCCATTCTTCTTCTATACATTTTTCTTTGTTTGTGCCGACACAAAATGTGAGAGTTCCCCCTCCTGCCAAATCCCACTTTAACCACTGGATATGACTACTGTACAAGTGGCAGCTAAAATCCGATTTAGCCGATTGTTTCTATAGGGGCAGCAGACAAGAGTCAGAAAATCCTCAGGAAGATCCCATGATTGCAACCCCATTCATCTGACGTCAAAGCTATCATCTTTTTGCAATAGGGAGAGAGAAAAAAAACTAAATAAATAACACACTTTAACTGGATTAAGACGCGATTCCAAGGCAGCATCTCGGTCAAAGTTGAGTTAGCGTGCAAACGTTGGGTTGCGTTATCGTCTCGGCAAGCAGGAACACGCACAAGCGCTAGCAGCCGCTCAGCCAGACCCCTTAGGCCGCCACTTGGCTCTAATCCCTTCCAGATTAAGACTATTTGAGGATGCTCGCCAGCAGCCCGCCGCTCACAGGCCAACAAACAGGGATTGCACAAATCATATCACCGCCCGCCTGCTTGCCTGCCTGCCTGTCTGCCTACACGCACGCAGCCAGAGATAATTGCCATGGGGATCAGCGTTGATGATAATTACGGAGGCGCTAATGTTTTTTATTGCTCCCATTGCCCCCTTCAAAAGAGCCTCTTCCCCTCCAGCACACTTGATGCGATCTTCTCACAAGAGAACAGGCTGCTGGTGTTGCATTGATTCAATTCAAGCGTCTTTACTCTGCCTCCTTGTAGCCTTGTGTTGAGGACAGGACACACACTCACAAATACAGACACGTACAACAACAAAATATTGATATTTTTTATGAACTGTGTGAACTCTTAACAGATATTTGGTCTCTTCTCTAGTATTGGACTTTATTGAATTCACACTCAGCTTTAAATCACCCCCCCTCTCTCTCTCTCTCTCTTTTTTTCTCCCTCCCTCTCTTTTACTGTCTCTTCCCTGTATGTAGATTTGGCCCTCCCTTTCTCATGCGTGAAGAGAGGACTCTCTCGTGGGACCAGTTCCAGCAGAGCATCCTCAGCAAGCTCTACTACCTGATGCTCAATAGTGCACAAGCACAGGTAAACACCACTCTCTCTCTCTCTCACACACACACACACACACACACACACACACACACACACACACACACACACACACACACACACAGCACACACACACACTACCTGTATGCTCAATAGTGCTCTAGCTCTTGTCTCTGTCTCTGTCTCTGTCTCTCTCTCTCTCTCTCTCTCTCTCTCTCTCTCTCTCACACACACACACACACACACACACACACACACACACACACACACACACATACACACACACACACAGTACACTCAGTAGATGCTCTACTACCTGATGCTCAATAGTGCACAAGCACAGGTAAACACCACCACCACCACCTCATGTCATCTCATCCCCAGCGATATACTCTCTCTTCATACAGTAAACAAGCTTTCCAGTCATTGTATTCTCAGATCAATTATTTATTGTCATTGTGCCATGTACTCACAAACTCTCTCTCTCTCTCTCTCTCTCTCTCTCTCTCTCTCTCTCTCTCTCTCTCTCTCTCTCTCTCTCTCTCTCTCACACACACACACACACATACACTCTGTAGATGCACACAGGCCTTTTTGTGTGTGCTTGAATTGCATGCTACACTGAACTTCAATCAAGTAGCAAATGTGCATTAAATCTACATTGTTTTTCATGCGTCTTCCTGAAGCCACCTGGGGTTTTGTTGACATGGTTGGTTATTAGCGAGAAGAAGTGTCTAACACCAGGTGCAGACAGAGCCTCTCTCAGCATGAGCCTGTGTGTTTACCGTACAGCCCGTTTGATTCTGTGTGTGTGTGTGTGTGTGTGTGTGTGTGTGTGTGTGTGTGTGTGTGTGTGTGTGTGTGTGTGTGTGTGTGTGTGCGCGTGTGTGTGTGTGTGTGTGTGTGTGTGTGTGTGTGTGTGTGTGTGTGTGTGTATGTTTGCCTTGTGACACTCTCTCAACAGCTGGGTAGAAAGGATGAGTTTACAATGCGTGTGCTTTGCATTTGGGAGTGTTTCATGCAAGGCTTTTCTAGTTCACCTCGATGATGTCCGATTTCAGTTCCACAACACCACTAAGGTGACGTAAGTCTAACTGCAGCTGTGGTGAAATATTGAATACTGAGAATGTCTTGGAGGAGTGGAAAACCTTTGCAGAGAGAAGACACGGCCTTAGAGTATTGGCTCCTATCTGCAGATACAGTAGCAGAGTGAGGAGTACAGGACAGTTGCAGGGGACAAGAGGTTACTGTAGGTCTACTGCAGTAACAGCTGAGGTTGTCTCATGCCCATATGTTTTGACTCCAAACTTTTGAGTTGAGCAAGATGTGGATTCAAATTTGGTTGCAGAGTTGTTTTGATGTTGTTGCATTACAGTAATATTGGGAATTTTTAAAGAAACTGATTTTTATCAACTAAACAGTGGTGACTTGAAAACTTTCTGTTGAAAGATTCACATAAGGTAAACTTACAGAACATCAAAAAGATGCACTTCATTTTGTACATTAGGGAATGAGAACATAGTCATAAGTATATATAATACTTTAGTACATAAGGGAATGAGAACATACATGTACTCGTACGTATACACAATACTTTAGTACATAAGGGAATGAGAACTTAGTCATAAGTATATAATGCTTTAGTACATAAGGGAATGAGAACATACATGTACTCATACTTATATACAATACTTTAGTACATAAGGGAATGAGGACATACTTATTTGTATGAAAACATCTTTATGTTTTTGGGTCTACCTACCTTTTTTTTTTTTTTTTTTACTCCTATCAGCTTGCCATGAATGTTTATTTCCTCCACATTTTCCCTCAAAAAAACAAACCACATTCATAGGAGAAGCAGAGAGAGAGACTCCTAAAACATTCACTGAAGATTCAACAGAGCCATTAATTAAGACTAACCCAACACTGAATGATCAGGACGGAGAGAGGGCTCCTCAAACGACTGCAGCCATATTCCTGTCAGACACACTACACAAGACGAGAAACTAATGAGCGAGATGCGTGAGGACCACAGGGCTAGCAGCTTCTGACCATCTTAGCTCACTCATAGAATTAAATATATGAGAGGACAGAGAACTCAGTTACTACTGCGGCCAGCAGTGATGCAACTAGCTTTATTTATTTATTCATTTTATTTGATTCTACTCTGCTCTGGTCTCTTCTGTTGCTGTTACGTTATGCTCTTTTTTATACTCAATCCTTTTATTCCTAATTCATGATGAGGAACTCTTTTGAAAGATGTAGCCTTTTTTTCCAGTTTCATGCCTGTGCGTGCTGGGTTTCCTGTTGTCGACTGAAGTATTTGTTGTGAACAGTAAGCAATCAGGGCGTGCGTAGTTTAAAAGTTTCAACCCGTTTCCAAACTGTTGAGCGAAGCTCAAGGGAGAACTGTGGGAGTTTCAGTATAAAAAGGGAGATGAACTGCTTCACATCTTCATCTCCTTTTATTCTTTGCCTTCCTGTCTCCTCAGCATGACTCACACACGGTATAGTAGGTAGGGTGGCAAAGGGGTGGAAAATTTCCGGTAAAAAAAATTCTAGAAACTTTCCTCGGAAACTTTGGTCCGGGAATTTGGGGAATTTTCAAAATTTGTCTGAATTTAATAGATTTTATGGAAATTAACATGAATTTTGTGTAGGGTGTAGTGTAGTGTAGTGTAGTGTAAGTACAATTTCTCAGACCATTTGTACAGAAATCAGGGATATTGTATATTGTATCACAGGGACTATTCAGATTTTATTCCAGCTTTTGCCAATATTTGCTTTTTGCGTGAAACTCAACACTCATGTGAACTCATTCCGATTGGCATCAATCATTTTGGCCACATTCCGGATATCTGGAGCAAACCAAATACAGTCCCTGCATGTAACTTTGCTCATTCACACATTACAGTATATCACCCAATCACTGATCTTCTGAGTAGATGCTTGTCTTGACAAGTTAAAAAACCGACACTCATCCAACTGACATGAAAGCCCTCAGGGGAACAGTCAGAGCCCATCTCCTCTGGACTATGTGCTCTTGCTTGCCCTCATGAGGGGTGGGGACTCAGGACCTGCTATGTGGATTCCCACATGAGCCTGCTGGGCTGATAAGCCCTGACCCGGCCCGGCCCGTGCTCTCATTCCTCCTTCCTCCTCACAACTGTTTACTGATCAATATCTACACCACCCCCAGTCTCACAGAAGATCAGGTGAACTGCATCTGGATCAAAGGCCAAAACTCTGCTCCTTTTCTTACGCAATTAGTTTGTTAAAAGAGTCTTGTCCATTTGGTCTTGCAGCGATCTTGATCTTGATCTTGGTCTTGAAGCCATATCAGATAAGAGCAAGTTGTTTAATTTGCTAAGAAAGCTTTGGCAGGGGTGGCCTATCAGGGTCGACTCTGGGTCTTTGGCTGGGAATGGACTGTTTTCCCTCTCCGCCTCCACGGCTGCATTCTCACACAAACCATTTTATGGGGGAGCCAATAAAAAGTTATGAACCTATAAAAATAGCAAGATAGCAGTATGCTCCTTTATCTAGGTCAACAAGGCTGAGTTGACCATCGGTATAAAGTGGCAGAAACAGACAATGAAATTGTGCTGTAAAAAAAAACAAGCCCTTGTAGGGCAGCAGTAACTCCTGCAGCTCTCTCTCTCTCTCTCTCTCTCTCTCTCTCTCTCTCTCTCTCTCTCTCTCTCTCTCTCTCACTATCTCTCTCCTCCCCCTCCCCCCTCCTCCTGAGTCTCGTATGACACAATTACTAGGTAGACCCCACACTAACAAGCCAAAGCAAATGTGTGCATATAGACAGAATGAGTACACCGGTCCTCCCGAGACACACAGGCCTACTCATCTTCCAGAGATTGCGATGCATGCCCTGGCACATTATGTTGTTAATTAAAAAAAAAGCAATTCTGTTGTTTGTCATAAAGTGGGAGAGAGGAGACGAGGAGCCCACACACTCGTGTGTGTGTGTGTGTGTGTGTGTGTGTGTGTGTGTGTGTGACCTGGGTCTCTCGGCGTCTGTCAAACAGCGGCCCCACTGGCGTGGATACCGACGTGTTAATAAGCGTAGACCACCAACTGGCGCGTTTTAATTTCACTCCAGTTGTTAATGCTGGTGATTGCATTCCGCACCTTGGAGTGCAGGGAAATGAGTCTGTGTTAATGAGAATGACTTTTGCGTTTATATCAGTGATCTCCAGATTATCACTTACAGATTGCTGTTCATTTCAATCGCTAGCGCTCACACAAACTGTTTCTAACCACATCCACCAACACTCCATGTCAGTCTTGAACACCTAATATAAGGGGTTTCACCACGGAAGGCATTCTGCATGAAAACATTATGCTACTATAATGATGGTTTTTTGTCACAATTGGAGTAGTATAGTGTTGTGCTGTAAGACTGTTTGTGAATGAGGATGGCGTATTATGCCAAGCTCTCCCTCCACACTGGGTAAAGACTAGGAGTTTATGTGTGTAGTTTACGTGCCCTCTATGTGAGAGGCTTTAGGGAGCTTTGGGGTTGCAGATGAGCTTTATGCTGATCTTTATGAATGGAGACTGACTGGGGAAGCCTGAGATTCTTCTCACATTAAACATCCCCCCATTAATTATTACTCTGCCTTGCAATCAAATTACATTTGGCTCT
>JAODXP020000035.1:9844180-9856680 GCA_027497455.2 Sardinella longiceps | reverse complement strand
CTATTCTGCAACTTACTCTTAAGCGATCTTGCATGAAAAGTCAGAGTTAAAGTCACCGAAAGTGATTGAAATAGCCTAGGGTACTAGATGTTCATGACAGGAGCTAGTCAAATGATTGGTTACAAACTCATTTCAGAATTCAGATTTTCTCTTACCAGTGACGCACCAGTGATAATTGATGGACTCTGATTCAGATTTTTTCTTTGTAATGTAGAACAGTTACTCTGCTGCTTTCAGAAACAGTACTATGCCCAAAGTATCATCATGCCATGTCTAGCCTTCTAAATGAAGCCAGAGTCCAGTATAGTTTAGACTACAGATGAAGTACAGATGAATTTTTCAAAATTTTTCACACCAGTGCCAGTGTGGAGTAGTTGCTATGCTGTGACAGAGCTATGGGATGCCTAGTTCCAAGTCAAGTTTACATGAGGGCACACTTGTGTTTTCAGAAAATAATGAAAATAATTATAGTGTTTTATTCACAATCCCCCCCTTTTTGGGAGACTAATCACATTGGCCACGGTGCTTTAAAGGAATGCGCTCAGAAACACAGCACTGCTCCTCTTGTTCCTCAACACACACACACACACACACACACACACACACACACACACACACACACACACACACACACATAGATACTTTCTCTCTCTCCCTCTCTCTCTGTCTTCCCCCTCTGTCTCCCTCTCTCTCTCTCTCTCTCTCTCTCTCTCTCTCTCTCTCTCTCTCTCTCTCTCTCTCTCTCTCTCGCTCTCTCTCTCTCTGTCTCTCTCTCTCTCTCTGTGGTGTGTGTGTTGAGCGGTACAGACAGTGGAGCTGCTTATGGTGATGGTGGTGGGCGTGATGGGGAAGCTGGGAGGGATTACAGATATTAGCTTTTAATAAGGCTGATTAGGACTTACTGCAGGGAGCGTTGAAAAGCACTGATACATTCTGCCCAGATTGAGGAACATAATTACAGCCTCCCCTGTGGGGCTGACAGTAAATTAGCAGGTAAACAGACCGTAGCTCTCAGTGTGAGAGCCCAAAACCACCAGCAGCAGCAATAGCACCAGCACCACCATGCTAGAGACCAGGGAATGGTTCCAAACTGACCTATGGTTCCATGCAAGAGAACAGGGAATGGTTCCAAACTGACCTATGGTTCCATGCAAGAGACCAGGGAATGGTTCCAAATTGACCCGTGGTTCCATGCAAGAGACCAGGGAATGGTTCCAAACTGACCTGTGGTTCCATGCAAGAGAACAGGGAATGGTTCCAAACTGACCTGTGGTTCCATGCTAGAGACCAGGGAATGGTTCCAAACTGACCCATGGTTCCATGCAAGAGAACAGGGAATGGTTCCAAACTGATCCGTTATGACGGAGGCATTGAACTGAATGGCATTGAACACAGCTACAGTTACGTACTGTAGGGATTGTGAGTTATCAAATACCAAAACACACATACACACACACACACACACACACACACACACACACAGGGATTTACCTCCTGACCTGGTTTTAATGCGTGGCTCCCCAGTGGCGTGTAGGTATTGATGCATGTAGGTGTGCAGGCGGATCAGCGACAGATCCGTGGATCAAAGCTCACTCTCTCAGATCTCAGAGGTGTCCTCCACTGCCGCAGCTTTTTGTTTCACTTTCATCTTTTCATTCCAGGTCAAACGGGTCGCTTTGCTGAGATCTTCCTCTCAGATCCAGGCATAGCACCGCAGCACCACACGCAAGTCACTAGAGAGAGAGAGGAGGAACCTCTCCAAAAATAGTCACAGAAATGTAGTATGACTCACAAATTTAGGGCAATATTACCTTAGGTAATGATATTTATTCACTGGTTTGGCTCGTGTAATAAAGACAACTCTGCAGTTTGCTGCAGTTGAATGAAAGACAGAAATAAAACTTAGGATTCCTTGGAAATATCATCAAATATCAAGGATCATCTGTAGTCAGAAAAAAATATATTAATTTGGTATCCCTACTGGGCCTGACACACCTACCCCAGTTCAGCGTGTTTTAGCTTTCACAACTTTATTGGCAAGACGTCTTATCCTGCTGAAATGGAAACATGCATCTCCACCCAGTCATGATGCATGGATAAAGGAGATACTACAATGTGTGAAACTAGAAAAGATGCGTTTCTCTTTACAAGGCTCCCTCAAATCATATCATAAAACTTGGACGCCGTTTTTAAATTACACTGCTGGAATTACTATTAGCCCTGAGAACATGTGAGCTGGCAATCTTGATTTAATTTTGGTTTTATTTTTAATTATTATTATTATTATTATTATTATTATTATTATTATTATTATTATTTTTTATTTTATTTCTCCCCCCCCTTGTGTTTGCTTTTGTTTTTTCCCCTCTCTTTCCTCTTTCCTTCTTTGTGGTTACTGTCATTGCATTGTCATTGTATTGTTCTTATTATATCTATGGTTTGCCTTTAAAGGTTATAATTAATATTGTTATCATTAATAAAGCCAGTATAAGCGTTTACATATTATAAAAGATTTATAATGTTTGTTAAGACATCATTTCCAATCAGAATCTAATATACTTAATTTATGGCCATTGATACATTTTGGTAAGACAGAGGTTGATTGATTAATTAATTATACTGTTGTAAGTATCCTAAGTAGATAAGTAAGCATATTCCTAGTCCATTCACAAAATGACTCCTTCCAAGATATCTTAGCACTGAACTTGGTATATATTTAGAATTGGTGACATATATGATACATCATAAGTATGATTTGTCTGAAGAAGAGCCAAGCCTCTGAGACATCACTTAAGTAGTCTAAATCGTATTTACTGTAGGAAGCTTTGTGTGTGTGTGTGTGTGTGTGTGTGTGTGTGTGTGTGTGTGTGTGTGTGTGTGTGTGTGTGTGTGTGTGTGTGTGCAGATCCGTTATGCCACTCTTGTGGCATATCCAGATGATGGGGCTGCTGGGACTGAGCCAGTGTGATTAATCTGTAATGGTTGGGAATGTGAGGATGGCCAATCAGTGTCTCAGAATGAAACCCTCTTGTGTCTCAGATTAAAAGGAATTTGTGGATTCTGGCTATCAGTCGAATCATTAGTGTTATTCTGGAAGACAAATGTCAAGAGAATAGCCCCAGTGGATAGCGGCCACTGGTTACCCGAGTGAATTTTGCTCTTTAACTCATGCATCACACTCACACACGCTTCCTCATGTCAAGCCACAGCTCTGTGAGCCACATTTGTGACGGTTGTGCCTGTAGCTGGACATTGTTCCTCTGAGCACACATTAGTGACAGGGCTAACGCGCTCTGAGTCTCATTCGTTCCTGAACAGACACTGCCCTCTAGTGGCTCACATGGGAACGTGCTACTAGAAGGGATTTAACTCAGGATTCTCCATGGGATGGATATCACAAAGTACAACACATGCTAAAACCATTAGCAGGCTGTGCGTTTATTTTGTTTTACACTCCTGTTGTGTTATTTCCTGATATTTACAACATGATGTTGCTGTAGGGCTACAGGGGTGTGATTCCAACCTCACAGCTCCACTCATGCCTCTCTCTCTCTCTCTCTCTCTCTCTCTCTCTCTCTCTCTCTCTCTCTCTCTCTCTCTCTCTCTCTCTCTCTCTCTCTCTTCCCCAGGGCCCTGAAGCTGTGTGGTCCTGGAGGTGCTGTCCATGTGAAGCTCATCATCGAGTGGGAGAACAAGCTGAAGGAGTGGTGAGCACTGGAACTGATCCAGCAATTAGCCGACTATATACTCAGTACATTGTGTGAGGAACAGGGAGAGCCACAGACAATTACACATCCAGATGTTCCCCTTCCATACTCTCTCTCTCTCTCTCTCTCTCTCTCTCTCTCTCTCTCTCTCTCTCTCTCTCTCTCTCTCTCTCTCTGACTCTCTCTCTCTCTCTATCTATCTATCTATCTATCTATCTATCACTCTATCTATCTATCTATCTATCTATCTATCTATCTATCTATCTCTTTCTCTCGCTCACACTCTCCAGTGAACATGTAGTACATGCAAACTAAAATGGTGTCTGTGTGTGGGTTGAGGGGGTGGGGGTGGAGGCGGGCTAACCGTGTACATATACAGTATGTTATTGCTGATGATATCTATCTATCTATCCACCGTCTCTTACTTTGTGGCATTCTGTGATGTATTTGCCAGCAAGAACTCTATGTCTGAGTATCTCTCTCTCTCTCTCTCTCTCTCTCTCTCTCTCTCTCTCTCTCTCTCTCTCTCTCTCCCCCTCTCTGTGTCAGTCTGTTTGGGAACATCCAGGAGGAGGTGGTGAAGGACATGGAGAGTGTGCGTGCCCAGCAGCAGCAGCACCTCCAGCAGCACAGCTGCACTCTGGACGAGTGCTTTCAGCTCTACACCAAAGAGGAGCAGGTACAGTACTGCTACTCACCTCCACCAACACTCACTTCACTACACTTCAGTAATGCTTTTTTGCATGGGTTCTCAGGGGTCCGTGACACATTGCAAGGGGTCCTTGCAAAAGTTACAAAAAAACGTGTCTTGGTAAAGATAGAAATACTACAAGGTACTGACATAATTTTGCCACATGTGATTACATGCCCATTTAAAACGGTTGCATCTGAAAGAAAATTAGCGATAATTTCTTTGTCATCAAGAGAGGTCCTCAAAAAATTTTCAAAACAGTTTGAGAACCCATGCTTTATTGCATTGGTTTTCAACAGGTGGTACGTGGCCCACTGCTGTTCCGTGACGACACTGGAGGTGACATGGGTTCCAGTTTCAATTTAGTGTATTTAAAATTGATTTCTGAATACCTGATTTAAGAAATAAGCACAGCTTTGGGCACAGGAATCCTTTTACAGCTGTATTTCTCAGGTGTTTTTATAAAATGTCCCTCACTCTAAATCTTGAGTAAGAATGAACTCTGCATATTTGGGCAAATGTGGAGGACGCTGGCTAAAATGTCTTTTTGCATGTAATTTGTTGCAATCTCTTGGTTTATAACAACCCCGACTGTCCCTGGGACTGAACCAGTTGAAAACCTGTCATGACGCAGAAGACATTTACAGTGGCAAAGTGGCTATACAAAGTAGGAGACATATTTTTAAAATCCTTGGAAAGTGAGCACCCTAGTGTATACACCCATACACAGAAGCAAAGTATAGAGGTAAAAATCACAATCAGTAGAGAAAAATGGTATCAACGATTTCATTTCAGAAGTCTTTATATTTCTCTGACGTACAGTTTATGCCAATCATTTTTTTTTCCACACTTGTCTCCCTGCAATGTGTACTTTTTCAAAACTATTTCAACACAAAATTATAGACTATGCCAAATAATAGACTATGCCAATTTTAGACTATGCCAAACAGTGCTCTTAGTGCATTCAAGTGCATTCAGTCACAAACATCATCCCAAATTTATTGATCCAAGTCTATGTTCAATGGCATGCTGCCGAAAGCCCACTCCTAGACAACAGCATAGAACTTGCAGAAAAGTCTGGTGGGCACCATTGTTAGATTTGTGTGAACATTTTACTATTGTACTAGTTTTACATAACAGAGCCATCATTATAGTAGCACATAAATGTATAGCCTAGTCTGGCCACAAGTGATAGGCCCTCGGGTAAAACGGCTAAAACTAATCAACGCAACTAACAAGCGATTCAAACAACGCTAACCCCGCCCAATGACTCCCTGTCCAGGTAGAATGTTGTGATTGGCTAAACACCACGTTGTCTGAATACAGTCTAGAGCATAGACAGCTCAGATAAACAGCTCAGGTCAACACCACAGTGGTTTGAGTACAACCTATGGCTGAATGATAGATGTACTCGCTGAGCAAATTCAATTTGCTACCGCTAGAGTGCGTCTAGAGTTCTAGGCTATCATTGTAGGAAGCTGCAACAGACAATGAGCTAATAAGTTCTCTTGATAAAATGAGTCTGACAGTGGTGCGATGCCTGTCTTATGTATTCCAGTCAGTAGCATTGCAGTATGTCATTGAGGGAACAGCCCTCACTGCTCAAACATGCAGATGTGCACATTATGGAGGACTGTTTGAATAGCTGTGCAAATGTGGACTTTGTATTGAGACAAGACAATAACTTGAAGTGGAATGAATCACAAAATTAAACAAAGTTACATATAGAATACCCCAGTTTTAGTGCTCGCTCTCTTTCCCACTCACACACACGCACATACACACGCACACGCACTTGTGGACATTGTATTGAAACAAGTGTGGAAATGCCAAAAAACTTAAAGTGAAATGAATATTTAAATGAAACAAAGTTACTTACAGTATGCTAGAATCCCTCAGCCTGTGACATTGTGAAATATATTTTACAGCACGTAGGGCTTCTGTTTGGATGCTTGTTCCACGCGTGGATTTTATTCCGTAGAGAGCTCTGCAGGCCTTTTCTGTGATCTTTTTTTTATAGTGCAGGCTCTCTTTTCCACTCATACACACACACACACACACACACACACACACACACACACACACACACACACACACACATCCTTCAGGTGGTCTCACGTTGCCATTTCCCAAACAGCGTGTGGCATCGGCATCTTCACAGTGTTTTTAATAGAACACGAACATGACAAATCTCCTTGTGGACCGTAAAGCACAATATCATGTAAAGACACTGTGTGAGGAGGATCAAGGTCTCTGCAAGACCGACTAGCTGGAATGAATCTAGTGTGTGTGTTTCGAGACTGATTATCACATGTGAATGAAATATTGTAATGCACTCACTCCTATGTAAGTATCAGGATGTGCATCCATGACTTAGAATAATCTGACATGGATGACACTGTGCTAGACAGTGATACATACTCACTCTCTCAAACAGATTGACACACACACACACACACACACACACACTCTTTCTCACACACACACACACACACACACACACACACACACTGTAAACTATATATCATACCCATGCAGAGTGGATGCAGTCATCTTCCCCTTTCTTTATCTTTCTAACATGGTTATCTAGTGGGGCTTTGTTTTGGGGATTAGGCTGTCTGTAATGTCCATGTAGAATACATAATTCTGTGTGTGTGTGTGTGTGTGTGTGTGTGTGTGTGTGTGTGTGTGTGTGTGTGTGTGTGTGTGTGTGTGTGTGAAGAGAGAGAACACATTTGAATGTATATCCAGGGGATTATGACAACCACTTTTAATGTCATCGCCAAATGGCAGGCTGAGCAAACGATTGTGCATAATTGTCCTGATAATGTCCCGTTTGCATTGTTTATCATTAACTGCGGTGTGTGGCGTACGTGTGCCGGATAAAAATAGAGACGATTACAGAGTACAGGTACATACTGTTTATATTTCTACTTAATGGAAGACCTGCAGAACTGAGAGCAAAAGATCTAGTGGGGTTTGCACTGCAAAGGTGCAGCTGAATCTAAACCAGTCTCTCTCAGCCTTTGAGTCTCAAAAAAAAAAAAAAAAAAGTTTGCCTGTAAAAGTGGGTCAGAAGGAGTCTTGGAAGGTTTAGCTGAACGCCAAGCAGTTGTCAACATAGACAGCAAAGCAAAGATACACGTGGACACGTGTTTCTCTCCGAATGGCCCACTGTGCAGAAAACAGACTGGCAGGGAATGACCACAACAAGCACAAACTCTGTAAACACAAACTCCAAGAAGCTAAAGGAAAAAAGAAAAGAACTTTGATGTGTATGTGTGTGTTTTTTTTTTTAAAGGAATTTCAATTTAAACAACTGAATTTTGATAAGCATCCCTTTCATAATTGTTGAGATGAAAGAACGAGAAAAAATTAACTTTTAAGCTGGGAAAGTCAGATATGCAAATACAGGCCTTATCTTGTACATGTAAAATGATTTATGGGGACTATGTTTATTAATGTGACACTGTTCCTGGACAAACTCCATGTGTGATGTGAGTGTGACTAACAGAGATAGAGAGACAGGAACACGTGTGTGTGTGTGTGTGTGTGTGTGTGTGTGTGTGTGTGTGTGTGTGTGTGTGTGTGTGTGTGTGTTGGGCATCTTTGCCGAGCTGATTTCTTTTCAAGTAGCTCCTCTTCTGTCTGTGCTGAGCCATATGGAACTGAACAGAAGTGGCACAGTGCTGCCGCATGAAAATATGCTGTTTGTAGAAGTGTGTGTGTGTGTGTGTGTCTACTCCCATTCTTGTTCAAGTTTGTGTCTGAGTGTGTGGTTATGTCTGAGTGTGTGTGTGTGTGTGTGTGTCTGAGTGTGTATGTGCTTGCTTTTGCTTCCACTGTTGTTCAAGTGTGTCTGAGCGTGTATGTGTGTGTGCAAAGTTTCTTTATTAGGATGATACCTTGAGATGGGAGATTTCATTTTCAAGGTGGTCCTAGGCGCGTGTGTGTCTGCTCCCAATTTTGTCCGTGTTTGTTTGAGTGTGTGTTTGTTTCCAGTTTTCTTCAAGTGTGTCTGTGAGTGTGTCTGTCTGTCTGCTCCTAGTTTTTCTTTTTTTTTTTTCAAGTGTGTGTGTGGGTGTGTCTGAGTGTGTGTTTGTTCCCAGTTATATTCAAGTGTGTCTGTGTGTGTGTGTGTGTGTGTGTGTGTCTGTCTGTGTGTGTGTGTCCCGTCCAGTTGGCGCCAGACGACGCGTGGAAGTGTCCGCACTGCAAGCAGCTGCAGCAGGGCATGGTGAAGATGAGCCTTTGGACACTACCCGACATCCTCATCCTGCATCTCAAGCGCTTTCGCCAGGTGGGCGAGCGCCGCAACAAGCTCTCCACGCTGGTGCGCTTCCCGCTGGCCGGTCTGGACATGGCGCCGCACGTGGTCAAGCGCAGCCAGAGCATGCGCAACCTCGGACCCTGGCCCCCCGCCTGGAAGCAGCCCGACGGCACCCTGCCCCATGACTTCCTCTACGACCTCTACGCCGTCTGCAACCACCACGGGGGCATGCACGGAGGACACTACACTGGTAGGTCCACAGCGGGGCATGCTCTTAAAATTAAAGCATATTCAAACCACTTTTTAAGGTTCCTCACTTCGCCACACTTGCGGAACCCATAATGGAGCTTTCAGGAACCCTTTTAAAAATACATTCGTTCTCTGAAGATCTTTGAAAGACATTTGAGGCTCTTGTAAAGGTTCCTCATTTTGGGTTCCACCTTTACAAGAGCCTCAAGTATCCTTCAAAGATCTTTAGAAAACTAATGCATTTTTTAAAAGGGTTCCTGACAGCTCCCTAAAGGGTTCCACCAGTGTGGTGAAAACATGTGCTTTGAGGATCCTTTAATTTAAGAGTGCAGCGTGAATACTCTAGTCTCATTCTCCCCATCACTGTCAAGCTTGACTTTCTCTGGCAGATCTTTCCCTGGCTGATTGTCACTTACTTACATAAGACCAAGTAGCAGCTCGTAATTTTCATGCTAATGTTCCATTAGCATTATTTATCATTAACAGTGTTGTGTATGGTGTACATGTCCCAGAGTAGAAAGTAGAGATCATTACAGAGTACATGGTGTTTATGTTTTCTACTTAATGAAGTTTACTTGCATGAGACCTAGTAGCAGCTTACATCTTGAGTCTTGACAACTTGATCAACTTGTGCCTCAAAGTTCATCTTCATCTTAATTTATATAAACTGTTTCAAGGATTTTGGGTTTGTTAGCGTCATAGTTTCCATTCGAACAGGTTTTCCCAAATGAAATTGTCTGTTTGACGGTATCATACACTCTGGTCCTTCAGTGGGCTTCAGTGGTCATTGTTTATTGTGGTTGATGCCTAAGCTAATGTCTGTGTGTGTGTGTGTGTGTGTGTGTGTGTGTGTGTGTGTGTTACCTGTAGCCTACTGCAGGAACTCAGTGGATGGCCTGTGGTACAGCTATGACGACAGCAGTGTGGACCTGGTGCCCGAGGAGGAGCTGTGTACCCGCGGCGCCTACATTCTCTTCTACCAGAGACGTGACGCCATCCCACCCTGGTCTGCCAACAGCTCTGTCAGGGGTAAGGAAAAGAGGACAAGACTTAGTCAACTGAGTTTTTAAACTTGATACAGCATACAGAATGGTCGATTGGACTGTGATTTCATTCAATATATTCTTTCAAGCTTTAATGTGCAAAAGAGGGGTATTTTTATGTGTTCCATTGTATCTTGTTCAAGCACTAGAAGTAATTTAAAGATGAACTATACAACAATTTTAGAAACTCAAATCGTAATTTAGCATTTAATATTAATTGTAGGGGTTGTATGTCAGTTACCAATTACTGGTTGATTGGTATCTGTTTCAAAACTATCTAACACCTGTAGAAAAAAGTCAAGCGCGAGCAAGTCCGATCCCGTATAGTTCCTTTATGGCTTATGTAAACCTTAATGGCTTTGATAAAGCCCCGTACACATACGTCGTTACTCGCTCCTTGCCTCTAGCTAGCTCGCTGAGAAACACTCGCTTGTTACCAAGGTATCGATTTGTTTATTGGTCACTGCCGAAGTATCCGAGAAGAACACGTTACAAGTTATAATCACACGCCTGTGCATACCGTTACGTTTAAAATGCTTACAGTTCACTCATTTATTATGTTTCACATACTATTATGAACCACAGTTTGTAAAAACAAGAGATATTTTGTCTACAAACGTAAGTTTTCCATGTAACTCGCTGCTTCAGTTAACTGTCAATCAATGGAATCTTCCATTCTCATTGGTTACTCGTTTACTCGCATCGCTGAAAGTTAAAATAATTTTATCTCCGTACCCACCCACATCGCCTCGCCGGTAGCTACTCGCCTGTCTTTTTACTCGCATCGCTCAAACTCATTGACAATACGTTGTCCCTCTTAGCTTAGCGACGAGCGAGTAACGATGTATGTGTACGCGGCTTAAGAGATCTCTCCGTATCGTAACGTATCATTAAAGAAAAAAGGCCAATATGGCCACAACGCGTCAGACCATGTGTGTTTAACTTTTGCCTTGTTTAATTAAAGACCTGTCCGCATTTTTTCCAAACCTGAGTGCCTTTGACATTCATTTCTTTTTTTAAACTTAATTTTTTGCCTGGTTTCAAAAGAGCACCTGTTTGGATCCTATACATCTCTGACACTCCAGTAGCGCTCTCAGCATTTTTCCCATAGTTAAAGTATGTTTGATGAATAACCTGCAGCAATGCTATGCTTTCTGCCCTCCCCCCTAGGCTCCACCAGCTCCTCCATGTCTGACCACTGGCTCATCCGCCTGACCGGGGAGAGCAAGCGAGGCAGCGTCGTGTCCCGGAGCTCCACCACCTGCCCGTCATCCATCCCCGACTCGCCCGAGTCGCCTGTCTTCCACGAAGAGCTCCCCGCTAAAGAGGAGAGAGGTTTGTCTGCTCCACTACTCTCAGGCTAGATGCTATTAACTTAGTGGGCACTTTGCCAGTGGGCTCCACTCACAGTGGGAAGATTACAGTGTTTGGGCATCTGTTGTGTGCAATATCAAAGCACTGATGCATTTGGAAAAGCTCTTTGTTTCCTGTGTTGAGTGCGTCTGAATTGCTGAATGCTACAGTATGTGTACCGGTGCCAAAGATGACTTGAATTCCTTCCTTGCAGCCATGATTAGGGGCTTGTTTGTTTGTTTGTGTGTTTGTTTGTCGTGTTGATTGTTTGTCTGTTCTGTAGTTTGTCTGGTTGTCTATTGTGTAATTTGTTTGTTTATTTGTTTGTTTGTTGTGTAGTTTGTTTGTTGTGTAGTTTATTTGTTTGTTTGTCTATTTGTTGTGTAGTTTGTTTCATTTCCTCCTGTGTTTAACCCCTCAGGTGGCTTTGACTCCAGGCCGTTTGTGCGGGGCATCCAGGGCCGCAGCGTGAGCATGAGGACGCCCACCAAGACCAGGGACACCCTCAGCAAAGTGCTGCCCCTGCGCTGGTCCTTCGGCTCCAAGAGCCGACGCAAGCCCAACCCCGCACCCCTGGAGAAGACCCCCTCCACCACCGCCCCTGCTCCCGCCCCCGCCCCTCCCGCCGAGCTGGTGGAGTACCTGGAGTCAGGGCGGCGGCCGCGCTGCACCAAGGACCCCATCGTCACGCTGGTGGGCAGCCCCTCGAGCAGAGAGGGTCCCCAGGGCCAGCAGCCCCCCACAGCCGTCACCTCCAGCTCCTCCAGCCTCAACCGCGTGGGGAAGGGAGACCCCCCCGAGGAGCAGGGTGACCCAACCAGGGCCCCAGAGGCCCAGCACAGGGCGAGTGGGGACAAGACGGGCACCCTGAGGCGCAGCAGCACCAACGTGGCCAAACAGCGAGAGGACGGCACCCTGAGGCGCAGCAGCACCAACGTGGAGAAACAGCGAGAGGACGGCACCCTGGGTAGGCGGAGCGGCAGGACGGAGCGTAAGCACGATCAGGGGAGGAGTCACGACTCAAACGCTGGACTGCAGCCCAGCCCCAGCTCACCTGCAGACCTGGGCTCCAGCCAGCACCGCAGCAAAGGGGGTGGGGTTAGTGCTGATGATGTGGAGGGGGAGGGAGATAAGGGCAGGAAAGGGGAGGAGTCTAAGGCCCACGACCGCATGCTGTCTTTCCTCAA